>APFE031425633.1:108455-129807 GCA_000404065.3 Pinus taeda
ACCAGAGAGCAATCAACGCATTCAGATGAACAGGTAGAGGAACGTTTCAGTAGATCAAAATACGTGGAACAGGCTATCAACGTTTAGCAAAGAATATGGCAGAGGAACGTTTGCATCGTTCAGGTGAATGTCAGGCGCAGGTCTGTATAAATGGAATATGGCAGACAGAGGGCGCAACTAATTGTATGGAGGAGCAACGCAGGTATATCAGAGCAGACAAGGGAGTTACAAGGGACAAGAGCTAAAAAAGGAGCTAGCTCTGATACCATGTCAGGCCAGGCAGTAACTCCGTCAGGCAAAAATAATTTGATTGTTTTATTCCATTAGGTAGGTCTTCATTATATACATGAGGGAGAGATTGTTCAGTTCGTCTCCCGATGACTGTTCATATTTCTAATTTATTATTTGCACAAATTCACCAATCATGAGGATTAGGTGTCAACAGTAAACACTATCATCATCTATTCTATGCATCAACTAAAAAAAGAGAGTCATTATAAATAAAAATAATAATATAATTATTTAAAATCAAGAAAATAGAGTTATTAAAAGTCAATAATTCTAAGATATAAATGTCTTTCTACTTGTATTTATGATATATTATTTTTGTTATTTGAACTTGGTTATTATTATTATTTTTTAATCTATTTGAGAATGTCTTTCGGAGTAATCACATCATTATTGCTTGATCGATGTTTCGAACCATCTAATGTGGTTCATTCTCAGAACATTTTTATCTTAAGGTTGAACCACATTAGATGGTTCGAAATGTCAACCAAATAATAATAATGTAATTAATCCGAACGACATTCTCAAATACAAATATGGATCACAAAAGTCTGAAATCAAAGATTTTTTAATCTCATTAGAATTTATATTCACAAAATATTATAAGGGTTATAAAATTGTGTTATTCACAAGAGCTTGCTATTATGGAAACCATACCATCCTAAGATTTTAGGCCAACTTTCTATAGTAGAAAACTAAGCAAGGGAGATTAATCTATCTACATAGAAATTATTATATAGCCAACAAATAGAGATAAAATCTAACAATGTTTAAACAAAAAAGGTCTAGGATTAAAATGGTTCTCCAATACAATAGGGTTCATCCTTGTTTCTTAACAGATATAATTATGAAGCATAAAAAGTAAACATAATTTTTTTTGAAAGAGATGTAATGTTATAGGTGATGGTCTAGAGTTACCTCTCCCTTAATAGCATTAGGTTTAAAGCTTCTAGTGCCTATTAGGCTAGAAGAGGGTGGAGGAGGGCTCTTAGTTACTAGGATGGGGTTTTCTTATGAGTCTTTGGAGACCCTTCAAACAAATTTGTGTTTTTCATGCTCAATGCATCATGTAAGGCCTTTAACAATAATAGCGAACCCAAACACTCCCTTCATAAGGCCTCAAGCTCACCTTGCAAGAATGAGTGTTGTTTTTTTAGCTCAAAGACATCACCGCCTTCTAGAGGGATGGCATGTGAAACCACGACTTTGGTGGTCCAATACATCTCAGCAAGTGTAAAAAATTTCATTTCCCTATATTGAGAATTACTAGGGTCATGAATTTCCAAGATCCTCTCACAGTCCATATTTTCAAATAATCTTTGCACCATTGCATCAACCTCATCAATGGCTTCCTTTCCTTCATCAATATAACCATATAGAAATTGGCTACGAACATGCTCCATATCGTACTCAACTCTTGTAACATATCACTAACCTATATTGTTGGAACAAGTGGAGCCTCTCAATCCTACAACCTAACGTTTTCCTCCATGCTTGCACTCAGATTGTGCCATGAATCTTAGACTTCCCCTAGTTGTTGTATCGATAGCCAAATCTACTTGCACTTGCAAGTCCTCTTTGCACCAATCTTTTCTCCTAAAACACATAAATAAAGTTGGGTAACAAGAGCTCCATAGGTATAGATCCAAGACCTCCTCTAGTTGTTGGAAATACCAAATCCTTTGATGAAGCAGGAATGCTCCGAAATTTCCATTAAACCACTTCAATTCACCTTGCATTAAATATGATATCTGTCATGGTGGTTGTCCTTTCAGAGAGAATCTAAGCCACTACCTAGTGAAAGATCATATCTTCATGCACCTTCCCGAGCCAACATCTTGATGGACCAAATTCCTAACATGGACCATTAACCTTCATCATTCACTTGCACATGGCAGAGAGTGAAGACATGCAACATTGGTGAGAAAGGAGGAGGGTAGAGAATCTCATATAGGGAACTCCTTGCAGAAGCACATATAAAGCACTCCTTACAACCTTATGACTTGCTTCTCCCTCACACATTGACTTGCCATTATAATCATCTCAACTCCCATGTTCAACATCTTTCTTTCACAAACATTGTAACCTTGGCATAATGGCCCATCCAAAACTTGATAATTTTTATTTTAATCAATCAATTAATTAAAATTAATTATTTATTTTTGATATAATTATTTATTATTATTATTTATTTAATTAAATAAAATTGTATTAACATTTTTCATTTTTATTAGTGAACTTTGTAAACCTACGTGAATATTAAGTGTCTGACATAAACAATAAAATGCGTTTTGCATAGTAGGTCTTTCGATGTCAATATCGAACAATGGGCAATCCGTTATCCTTCGCTCTCCCGTATGAACAGAACCCTATCTATGAAGAGAATGCTTTTCAGCAGAGTGGCACACCACCTATCAATTATAATAATTTGTCCTCCTCTATATTGATTCAAAGGCACATTGCTTTCCACATTTTAACTTGTGTATAAGAGGGAATATAATTTGTAATAAAGATTAAGGTGGCGTATGTGAGTATCTTCTTTTCAAATAAAGCTTTTGTCAATTGGAGGGAATCTAACTTGCAAACAAAACGAAAGTGGCATATATGGGAATCTTCTTTTCAAAAGGTTTTGTGGGTCGGAAAGAATTTGGTTGTAAACCAAGATAAAAGGTGGCATATGTGGGAATCTTTTTTCAAATTAGAGGTTTTTTTAAAAATAAAGTTAAGATGAAATTTTAAGGTTGTGGCTTAAAAGTTATGTGTAAAGGTTTGATTTTTATCAATTTTGTGGTTCAATTTCAAGCAAGACTATATATATTTGAAAAATGTTCTAAATGTAATTTATTTTCGATTTTTTTTCCAATTGAAATAAAAATTATTTGTAAATTTATTTCTAGTTTTTATAGAAAATGGAATTTCATTACATACCTTCATGAACAATCATTTAGTTGTTTTGGTTGACTTTCATTACATACCTCCCTGAACAAAGATTGGATTGTTTGTATAATTGAAAGCCCAATTCCAAAAAAGGGGTTTTGGTTTTTTAAAACTAAAAAGCTTTCCAAACAATACATTTCATTCAATTGATAGAGACACCCTTCATTGACACCCATGTGTAATGTAAGTTGTATGTAAAAAGATTCGATTCTATTCATTGACATCTTATAGATTCCAATAGTTTTATTGTAAAGACTTGGAATGCTCTTACCCCACCATGTGCTCGTGGCCCTTCACCTCATATAAGGGGAAGGTCACTTAGAAAGAAAAACAGACATGCTTATATTGGAAATTAAGTTCTTTCCTTCTATACGTATTTTATTGAAAAATATTGCCCAGGTGGCATATGTATTTTATTGAAGTATTTGTAGTTATGGAAATTTAATTAATTAAACTAACCATAAAAACCTGAAAATTTAGAAATATATTGTTTAAAAAAATATGTTTAAAATTATTAACATACTTATAAATAATTATTTATATAAATATTAAATTGACAATAGAATAGCAAAGTTAGCTTAGCGGGATTGTTTACTATGACAAATTACTCGTTAAATTGCTTGAACGATTATTTGCATTAAACAATATAGTTGGAAGTTCTCGAAGAGTTATAGTTGGAGTACACGAGTAGTTTGCATGACTTGGAACATTTAATAATTTATTAAGGAAATATTTTGAGAGGGTAATGTATTGGGAATCCCTTTTCGCTATTATATGGTTGACGTCAATGCTACTTCGGTATGATTGAGAGGACTGTAATTTGACCTTTTGGTAATAGTTTTGAGAGGCTAATTTATTGGAAATTTTATTTTATTATGAGTTTTTGAATTATTATAGGGATGGTGTTTATATTATTCCTTTATAATGGAGTGGAGGATTTTTATTGTTTTTATGTTTAATATTTATATAAAATAAATATTATATATTATCTAATTATAAATTATGATTTTAATGACGATGATTAATATTTATTAAGATTTATATGGGTATTAAATTTTAGGAAGGTAAGAGATTAATTATGATTTTTTAACATTTTAATTTTATGTTTAAAGAGGAGTGAGAGAAGCGTTCTTAGATTACCATAGTTTTGTTGAGTTAGAAGATCAAGAAGGCTGATAATGTGACAAATATTTTGAAAATTAGATCGAATATTAGTGTAAAATAAACATTCCAAAAGTTGCACTTTTCATCTTTGACATTCTTAGGATCGCACAAATGAGAAACTCTTTGATCCCATGGAATTTTGGGAATTGACCAATGCCTAGTTTCATTATGAAGATGATGAGAACTAGTTCTAATCTTGGTAATGTTGAATTTCTTCGTAACACTAGGAGAGAGAGAGAGAGAGAGAGAGAGAGAATATTGGTTTTATGGATTGGGGTCAATCACCTCCTTATAATATCATGGTTTCCTTTTACTCTCTAGCTCTATATTTTCCCCACAATTTCTCCTTAAATTTGGAAGTAATGATATTTCTAATATTATTTGGCTTTTGTAAGACGATCTCATCCTTTATTCCCCTATGGTCCATCCAAGACTAGGCATCATTAGGTCACCCTCACTTGGGTTGAAGGTGGGGGATTCTCCTAGAGTCAGAAGCAATTTTAGGAAACCTCTTGACATCCATGTTGTATATATTCTTCTTATACATAAGATACCTAGTCATATCCATGCTTTCGATGGAGGGAAATGATTGCTTCATTTAGGAGGATAGGGTAGGGAGCATTTCCTTTAATCTTGAGGTTGTAAGTTAAAAAATTCTTTTGAAGTTGTTAAATATTCCTCCATGAATATCTAGATATATTTCAACCTCAAAGCTCGCAAGCATATAACATAATAGGAGTGGCAAGAGTCTCAAAGAGGAGCTTTTATTCTATCCCAAATCTAAAGACATGCCAACTTACAATTGTTTTTAAGCCCATAGTAAGTTTTCCAACCTCCATTTATTCTTTTCTCAATGCTATAATTCCAATTGAGCTTATGATGGATGCCTATTCCCAAATATTTCTATGAAGGAACTTCCTCCATGGAGCTATTATCATAAATAAAAGTATCATAGGTGATATTTTTTGAATTAGTTATCATGACTTTAGTTTTGTCAGTATTGATAGCCATATACCTCTTGGAGTAGAAATCTTAGAGGATTTTGAGTTGCTTGCTAAGTTCATAATGACTTCTTTCCAAAAGAACAATATTATCAACATAAAGGGAAAGAGTTTTGGTGATACAAATGAGTGAGGGGCCAACACACCTTAAATATTCCAAACACTTTTTAAGCTCATATGTGATACCCCTGATATACTTTTCCTTTGGCTGTTGTAATGTAAGGATACTTTGAATTATAAATGAATATATTTTTATGTAATGTTCTGAAAAGTGGGACCAAAAATCGATGATCTAAGAGGGAAGAGGAAAGATAAACCTAGGTGGGGTTAGTTGGCACCTTTAAGTAATTTTATGGTGCAAATAATAAGAGTCCAAGAGGAACATGAAGAGACACCTTGAGGAAATAATAAAAAGACAATTGCACAAGAATGTGGGGGTTTGGATTTTCTTGAGAAAACACATGAGAAGTGCTAGAGAAACTTGCAATGTAGATGGAATGAATTCCCTAGGAAGTTGAATTGTGGCCTTGAGGAGCTCAAGAGATTATGAGAAAAATGGGAATGAGTGCTTGCTCATAATAGGATGAGACACCACTGAGGGTGCTTGCTAAGGAGCTGATAAACTACCTAATTTTACAATTAATCCCTGTCCTTTGTGAGTTGAGTATGACCTCCTGTTGAAATATTGAAGAAATTCCTCCCTTAGATTGTCGATCTATCTCGGGGGTGACTATTTCAAGTGATTTTTAGCTGTAGTGAGTCTAAGATTGGGTGGAAAATTGAAGTTGCACCTTCCATTTCACCATTTGTTTATTGTAAATGAATGCATTTATCTGAGTGTTGTGAAATTAAATATTTCTCTTGTGGAATTCAATGTGTAGCTTTGAGAGATGTTACATGGTTGAAGGATGTCAATGTAAGAGGTTTATTGACTGGAATGTTTGAATGTCATGTAGTTCTTGATATAAGTTCTTCATGCATTAGTAATTTAAATTCTTGAAGTTATCTATTTATTGTAAATAGAGTGCATTCTATGTTTAATGTTCTTATAAAGGGCTTGATTTATCAACAAGGGATTCCATTTTCCCTGAGTGAGAAAGAGTCTATTCCTTGATTACTTTCTCAAGGTGGTGAGCGCCAGTATTGCAGCAAGAATCCTGCAACTCCTGGGCTACCAAATTTACTTTTATCAACCAGGTAGTTCGTAACAAACTTGGAAGCGTTGATGATGCATGCATAAGTACTAGTTTTCACTGTTGGTTGTCACTTGATCAGTCGACGCAAGATCGCTAGGAGCTCAAGCCAAATTCTATAGATTTCAAAAGAAGCTCTGCGTGTGATGAAAGGAAAGAAAGATTACTCTACAGAGGCTATTCTAATTGCAGGAAGGAGAAAGACTGGAATGTAAAGCAAAACCTAGTAAAGCCTACTTAACAAGCTAATTCTACTTTTGACAAAAACACCATGAAAACCATGAAATAAATGCCATTACCTACTCAAGGAAGTAAACAACATCTAACCATGCTATTTCTGGGAGTAAATAAGAAAAAAACATGTTTTTGGATTTTTATGTGAATTTCACATGCATCTAATTTATTGTGTATGAGTGTGGCATCGAACATGTGGCGTTGGATGGTGGTTTTGGAGCTTGGGGGGATGTAGGATGATGTGGATGGGTCCTAGGAGGTCTTAGGTGGCCTTCTGGAGTCTTTTCCCACACTTGGCCTTCAAAACAAAGCCTACAAGAAAAACTAGAGGAGGACATAGGAAATCTATAGGAGGAAAACAGGGAAACTACAAGAGGCCTATAGGAGGAGGCCAGGAGGAATTTCAGCTGTTTTGAGGGTGTGAGAGTGGGTGAAAAAGGTGGATGAAGGTTTTAATGAGGTGTTAGGGTGCCTAAGGTCTACCATGAATCACTAGGAGAGAGGAAAATGATTGGATTTTCTCAAGGAGAGAGGAAGAAATTCTATGAAAAATGAAGGAATCTAGGGCATAATTGAGGTGAGGTTTGGGAGACCTATAGGGCATGGATCAAATGGAGGGTGTGATTGCTGGTAGGCTGGCCTAATGCTGGAAGAGATCTAATGCATAGAAACTAACAATCAGCCAAGAAGATCAAGCAAGAAATGAAATGAGTGCATCTAGAAAAACAGAGTTTTGCATTAAAATGATCTAAACTATGATCTATGAAAGGAAATGCTAAGAAGTGTTGTAGGAAAGGAAAGCATGAAAGAGGACTATTGCCAATCAGGAAATGAACATGATAAAGGATATTTGGAGAAAAGAAAAATTGGACTATTAACCTACTAAAGATCTACAAACACTAGAAGTCCTATGAATGAGGAAAATCTGTGTTTTTGGGGCAACAAGAGAGTCTTTGCCTCAAATCATGGTCCCTGAGGGAGGAAGAGAGGCCAAGTCACTATTGCTAGCCTTTGGAATATTTTCTAATCACTGTTTAACCTGCTATAGAAAGCACAAATGGAGGAAAACTACTAAATCATCAAAAGAAACCTATTCATAACCATAAAAGAAATACGTCTTATAGCAAATTAATCTACAAACTGAAGTAAAGCATACAAATACAAGTAAAGGGAAGCTTGGCTGCTTAGATTGGGACCTAACCCAAGAGCTTCAACCCTTTGAGGTAACTTAGTGCTAGCTCAAAAAGGATTCCATCTTCATTGTCAGAAAATAGCAAGATTACCTAAAACTATCACAAAATAGTAAGCTTGAAATAGCAGAGTTTACATAAGCAAAAAAAATTTGACCCTAGTGAGGCCCTAGACCTCTCTACTTATGCATCTGAAGCTACCAACAACTTCCTTAAAATCAGGGAGGCTTGGCTCCCAAAACTCGAGATAACTGTCACTCATCCTTCACTTGCTCGACTGCCTTTTAGTGCATGATTCGGCTGCTTGTACTCCAAGCTGAATGAAGGGGAATTTGAAGTGAAGAGTAATAAATGAAGGGGATTCCCTCCTATAATTCCTCTCCTCTATCTACTTTAAGTTATTGTTTCCATTTGACCACTTGATCCTTGATTTTGACCTCAAAATCCATCAATAATATGCATTAAATACATGTTAGACCACATGGCATCATAACTAACTCAACTCACTCTATAAGCTAAATATAATCATAAAATCATACAATAAGCTAAGAGAATGGTTGATTTGACTAGGTTAGGAGGTAAAATGATCCCATATAATTACCTAATTATGAGGCTCATCATCACCCCCATACTGAAGGTGTTTCTCATCCTCTGAGAAATTTAGTCAATCTCCTCATCTTTTATGGCCCTGGTGGCCTCCCTAGCATCGTAGGCTCCTGATGTGGTCTGCTCATGTTGGTCATAAAACCCTGCTATTATGTCTATGTCCTTCCATTGTTCCTTCTCTTCTTCTTCTATTCTGCCTTCCAGCATGCCTAATAAGAGTGAAGGACTCAGTTTGAGGCAAATCTAGTTAACCTTCAGCCTTTGCATAGAGTGCTTGTACATTGGCACTCTTTTCAATGCCTCTCTCAGCCTCATTGGGGAAGGGTATTCTCCGATCTGCAAGTTTTGGGGTAGGGTGTTCCATCTTCTCATGCATGCATGCACACAATCATCCCTAGGTAGCCTTTGCATATCTCAAAATGTGCAATGGCTTGTGCCTAGTTGGCTAGATATTTAGGGGCAATCTGAGGGTCATTGGCAAGTAGGTTGAGTGTGCTGATGAGTGCCATAGGAACTAATGGCTTAGCTCTTATCATTAATGGTTGATTCTACTCTTTTATTATCAATCTCTTCATTTCTGTTGCCCTCAATTCTTCATGGTTCATCCATGAGGCCATGGCCATTAATTGCAGATCCCCTAGCTTGGCATTGGGGTCCCACACATTCATGTCTGTCAGGGCCATGTTGTGTAGGTAGAACTCTACCATCTTTTCCTTATTCTCTAAGGTGCTTTGGTCATATAAAGCCACGAACTGCCTGTAGTCTTGGAAAGGCATTGTGCCTCTTTGTGCCAAAGTCTTTATTTGGAATTGAAGCCATTGATCCTTTAGGTAGAGGCCATAAGAATTGGTTGGTTTTCTGCATTGTAATGCTTCCATGGATAAGATGGCCATGTATCCTATCTAAGTCTCTTTCTCTTGCAGCTGCCTCCTTAGTAGTTCATTCTGATTTTCAAGGTGGCTTCTTGTAATGGCCTCTTTGTCTCTGAGAGAACTCAATTCGCTGCCCATTTCCCTGAGTTTGTTTTCCATATGGCGAACATCCTCAACTCCTAAGTCTCTTTCTCTTGTAGCTGCCTCCTTAGTAGTTCATTCTGATTTTCAAGGTGGCTTCTTGTAATGGCCTCTCTGTCTCTGAGAGCACTCAATTCTCTGCCCATTTCCCTAAGTTTTTTTTCCATATGGCCAACATCCTCAACTCCTAGAGGAGAAGGTACCTGAGTTTGTTTTCCATATGGCCAGCAGTGGTGCTGGACTTCTATGGGATCAACTACTACAGGAATTCCTACAGGAGCTCCTGTAGCTGCTTCTCCCCTAGAAACTTCATATTTTTCCTATGCTTGGAGCTCGAGAATAATGCCAGAGGTGTCATGAATGATGGAGGGATGGTAGGTAAGATTCAGGTAAGGTTATTGGTGCATTTTCCTCTTTTTAGTTTTGTTTTTTTTTTTCAAAAACAAAAAAACTATTTTTCTGTGTTTTTTTCGTGGACATGAAGAGAAAAAAATAATAATGCTTGGGGTGTGATGCAGGATTGCAAATTATGGCAAGGAGGTTTGAAGATGGTAGGAGGGATTATAGGGTCCTCATGAAGCATTTTTGTTCCTCCAACAACCTTCTGTAGACATTTTTGGCTCTCTGTAATTCCTACAGGAGCCTCCTGTAGAAAACATATTTTTGGAAGAAAAAGGTACAATGCGGTGAAAAAGATGAGAAAAATGATGGAGGAAGGTGTGGAGAAGATGAGATGGATGCTAGTGTGAATGTCAGGGTCCCCTTGGCACCTTCTTCTGCTCCTTATAGTCCTCCTGCAAACCTGCAATGCAATAAAAATTCTTTTTTTTTTTAAACAATTAGGGTGCCTCAGAGAGGTTTTCACCTTAATTGCTTTCCCTAAGCACCTCCAAGGGAGGTTTTCAACCGGGGATCTTATTATTTTTTCCGCTCTTTTTTTGACATCATTGGGACACCTCAGAAGAGGTTTTCAACCCAATGATGGGACTCAAGTGCCTCATGGAGGTTTTCACTTCGGTCCTTATTTTTTTATTTTTCTTTTCTTCAGTGAGTGGGTGAAGTGGAAGCTAAGACATGCTCCACTGCCATCATTTTTTTATTTAGATCTTCAATAAACTCTCGCTTGGAGAGGGTTTTCTTGTATACTTTCGACCGATGTCCATTAACAAGCATGGGGATGGCTTCCTCATCAATGGTTTTGATCATAAATGAACCATTGTGATTGCATTTCTCCACAGTGTAGGGTCCCAACCATCTTGTCCTGATCTTGCGTTTGAAATCCTTGTATCTTGAATCATAGAGTAGTTCCCAATATCCCTCTTGGAATTGCTTCTCCCTGATATTTCTGTCATCCCATATCTTTCTCTAAAGCTGAACTACCTCTGTATGGAGAAGGGCTTGCAGTCTGTATTCATCCAATCCATTGAGCTGAAGTAATCTCTCTCTCTGTGCATGGCTGAGGTCTAGGTCCAGTTGAGCTGCCATCCTTAGGGTATTGAATTCAAACTCTATTGACAGCAAATCCTTCTTCCCATAGACCAGTTCATAGGGTGTGAACCTTGTGGTGGTCTTCCATGTTGTGTTGTAGGCCCAAGTGGCCTCAACTAATCTGTTCGCCCGGTCTTTTCTGCTGGTGCTCACTACCTTGGTTAGGATCCCTTCCAATGTTCTGTTAGTGACCTCCACTTGCCCATTGGATTGTGGATAGTAAGGGGTGGAAGTCTCGTGCTTGATCTTATGATGTGTGAGCAAGTCTTCAATCAGGTTGGAAGTGAACTAGATGCCTTGATCTGTGACCAACTCTCTCAGATACCCGAACTTCTAGAATATGTTTTCCCTCAAAAACTCAACTACTTTTTCCTCTGTCGTTGCTTTAATTTCTTTTGTCTCCGCCCACTTTGTCAGGTAGTCGGTGCACAAAATGATGTATTGATTCTACTTTGAAGGGGGGTTGATAGGCCCCATAAAGTCCATGCCCCACTTGTCAAATGGCTCAAAGGTCACTTGATGCTGCATGGGCATTTCATCCTTTGGAGTGGGTTCCCCATCCTTTGACACCGATCACACTGGCTCGTGTATCTCCTCACATCCTGATGAAGAGTGGGCTAGTAGTAGCCTGCTTGAAATATCTTGAAGGTGGTTCCTTTTGCTGCAAAATGACCTCCACAAGGCCCATCATGATAGGACAGGAGGATGTAAAAGACTTCCTCCTCCCTGACACATCTTCTCAAGATCTGATCTGGGCCAAGTTTGAAGAGATCACCTCCAATCCAAGTGAAAGGGGTGCTTTTCCTTACTATCTTTCTCTTCTCTTTTGAGGATAGGTGTGGTGAGAACTGTGCTGAAACCAAGTAGTTTGTTATATCAGCGAACCATTCGAGAGAGTACTAATATAGAAAATAGGTGTTCATATAGCATTTGGTCGTCCAGCATTCCTTCTTCATCTATAGGCAAATTCGCTCTAGACAAAAAGTCAACAACAACATTCTCTTTACCAGGCTTATCAATAATTTTCAAATCAAACTTCTCAGTAAAAGCAACCATTTAATAATGCGAGCATTTATATCTAGTTTGTTCATTAAATATCTAATTGTAGCATGATTAGTGTGCACAAAAGTTTGATAGCCTGTGGTATAATGTCTGAATTTGTTTAAGGAATGCACGATAGCTAGAAATTCCCTCTCGGTCACTATATAGTTTAACTCTGCCTTTGACAAGTTCTTGCTTATAAAGTATATGGCATAAGGAAAATTTTCATCAACTTGTCCTAAGGCTACTCATATCGCTCTGTTTGAAGCATCTGTGTGAATGTGAAATGGCAGGGCCTAGTTTGGGCCTCTAAGAATTGGGGCAGTCACTAGCTTTCTCTTCAAGGTATCTAAGGCTTCTTGACAGTTTTCTGACCATATGAACTCAACATCTTTGCCTTGGAGGCCAAACAAAGGAGAGGCTATCTTACTGAAGTCTTTAATGAATCTGTAGTAATATCTGATTAAGCCTAGGAAACTTCTGACATCTCTCACCTTTTGAGGAGGTGGGACCCTTTAGATGATGGCAATTTTGTTGGGGTCCACCTGCAGTCCTTGTTGAGATATTGCATGACCTAGCATGGTCCCTTTAGTCATCAAGAATTCACATTTTTCTGGACCGAGCGACAAGTTCATCTCAATACACTTATCTAGAACTTTTCCTAGGTTAGATAAAGCTTCCTGACAGTCAGAGCCATAAGGAGTAAAATCATCCATGTATATTTCTACTACATCATGAACCAATTCAGAACATATACTCAATACCGCTCTTTGGAAAGTGGCTGGAGCATTGTACCAACCAAAATGAAGGACCCGATATGCAAAGGTACCCCAAGGACAAGTGAAATTAGTCTTATCTTGGTCTTCTGGGTTGATTTGAATCTAATTGTACCCGCTAAACCCATTTAAGAAAGAGAAAATATTTTTCCCTGCCAGACCGTCTAACACTTGATCTATGAAAGGTAAAGGAAAATAGTTCCTTTTAATGGCTTTGTTCAATTCCTGATAGTCGACACAGATTCTCCACTTACCATTTTTCTTTGGCACTAGCACCAAAGGAGAGACCCATTCACTATCAAAAATGGGATAGATGAATCCTGCATCCAGCGATTTCTATAGTTCTTCCTTAACAATATCCTTAAGTGCAGGATTCATCATCCTTTGAGGCTGCCTGACTGGTTTTCAATCTTCCTTGATGTATATATGATGAGTAAATACTGAAGGATGCACTCCCTTCATCTCCTTATAACTCCAGACAAAGACATCTAGATGTTTTCTCAATAGGTTGCGTAGCTCCTTCTCCTGGGAAGTAGATAGGGATGGATTGATTTTCAATGTTCTTTCTGGGTTGAACTCTATATTTTTTACATAGGGAGAAGTAGGATCAGCCACACAGAGATCAGTTGAGGGGTTGTTTCGGGTTTCTCTTACTATGTCTTCTAATGTTGATACACTGGGAGGTGGATTCTGAAACAAATTTTCAATCATATCATCCTCATCTTGTGGTTTTCCCCCATTTCAATTTCTAATGCACAAAGTGGTGAAGAATAAACTTCATTCTCCTCCAACCAAAGAGGTAGATCATGTTCTAGCAGGGGTTGGGCAGGAGGATATAAGGTTAACTGCTTGGACATGTGCCCATTCTTGATGGTCATGTTCCCAGCTCGGCAACTGATGTAGGCATCAGCTACAGCCAACCAGGGTCTTCCCAGAATGAGAGGATAACCAGTGAGCTTTGCCTTTGGCTGGAGAACTAAGAAATCCGTAGGGTACTCCCAAGAATCAATGGAGACCATCACATATTCCACAATCCCCTCAGGGGTCACGGTGGAGTGGTCTGCTAGCTGCAACACCGTCATGGTCTTCCTCAAGGAGTCTTGGAGATTAAGTTTGAGCATTGTGTCCTTTGTCATCTTAATGGTAGCTCCTAGATCAATAAAGGTATGTGGGAGCATTGTGCTATTGATGTGGACATCAACTACTAGGCTTCCAGGGTCCAGATATTTTGGACAGATTATCTGCCCCAACATCAGGTCGGACAGTTGTCCTATGACATTGATGGTTGGGGCATCTCTCTTGCACCCTCCTGGATGCCTAAAGCACTTCTCTTTGATCAACCTATTATAGATAGGCACATCTTTTATGGCTTGGAGAAGTGGTATCTTCACACATAAATGTTTCAACTCTCCCAGGAGTTCAGTCTCTTCTGGGGTAGGCTGGATTATCATGGATAATCTCTTAGGAAAGGGTGGATTTTCTTTAGGTTTGCTTTCCTCTTTATCTTCCTCAACCTCCCTGAGTGGAGGTTAGCTATCTGGAAGAACTTTCCCAGATTTCAAGTTGATTTCATGAATCTCCACAACATAAGTTGGGCATGATGGTTCCCCACTATACACTTGCTAAGCCTGTCTATTGTTTGGGTTCGGATTTGGCTGGGCAGGCATTTGGGGTTGCCTTGGTGGAGCAGAAGGTAACGATTTTGGTTGGGTAGGTGGTGGAGGAAAAAGAGCGAGAGGAGAGTTGTATTGGGGCCTCCACCACTGATGAGGTGCATTCCACTGAGGTTGCGGCTGAGCATAGAGTTGAAATGAATGAATGGATGGTTGGACATGATATTAATATGTGAAGGATCAAGGAGGTGGTGTGGACCAAGAAGGATGAGTAGGGGGACCCTAGGAACGTATGGAGGGGACTTGGTTGGGGTTCTAGTATGCCCGAGATGTCCCTTGCATCCCCTACTGGTATGGTCTAGGTCCATGAAGCCTCCTTTGGTTTATGTAATAGATCTGTTCAGTGACTCCTTCAGCTCCTTAGTATACAGCTTTAAGTCCGAGCAAGGAAGGAACTTGTCTATAGAATGATTTTCTTCACAGACTGAATAAACCTCTATAGAGTTCAATGGGCATTCATTCCTAGGATGCCTCCTAGTGCATCTAGGGTAAAAAAATGGCCAAAGCCCTCTCTGCTTCCTCTTGTTTCCTTTTGATATGTAAGGTATCCATTTGCATGGCAAGAGTCTGTGGCATCTCACTCTTGATGTCTTCTAGCATGGTTCCAATTTCCCCTTTTATGGATGAATTGGAAGAAGAGGTACTAGCTATGGGTTGACTCCCCCTACCTTTCTTTTTGGCTACTCTAGAATGGTTTCTCAAAATAGTCTTTATGTCCTCATAGGATAGTTGGTAGATGTCTCCCCCGGCCAATAGATGGAGGGTGTCTAGAAGGTCTTTTTGAATTCCCCTGAGCAGGACCAACTTCGGAGACTTGGGGTCAAGTGTACACCCGACCCTTTTGTAATTGAGCTGGATTCTCTCTTCATAGTCTTCCAGGGACTCATCACTTACCATGGTCATTCAGAAGATTTATTATTTAGTATCTTTTGACCTACAATAGTCTTGATACTTGTTGTTAAAGGCTTGCTGCATCTGAGCCCAAGTTGTGATGCTATTTCCAGGCAATCCCATGTACCAGCACAATGCTGCATCCTTGAGAGTAGAAGGAAACAATTTCAACTTTTGCTTGTCTTCTGCATAGTCATAAGTTTGACAGATGATAGCGAACTTAAATAAGAAGGTGTAAGGATCTTTTGTAGTTAGGCCATGGAAGTGAGGTAGGGCTGAAGGACTTATATTTTTCATTTTGGTGTCCCCATTGGTCTCCCAAATGGGAAAGGTACCCTCTATTCTTTCTCCATTTCCCCTAGCATTTCTGTTTTCAGCCATTGGCTCCAGAGGAATGTTTTCTTCTTCTTCTTCCCCTATAGGTTCTTCAAATATGTTTGGCTATTCACCTAAGGGTTCTTCTTGATCATAGCCACTGAAGAAGAGAGAAGGTTGGCTGTGTGAAGCAGTGGGGGTGTTTATTCCTACGAGGCATGAAAGGAAATCTTTTTGGTTGATTTTTTTTTGTTTCTTTTCCCCACACTAATAGTACTTACAGAAATTGAAATTTTGATTTAACTAAACAAATTGCAACTAGATGAAATGAACCTGTTGAATGGAAATTTGTAGAATTGAAAAGGAAAGCAAGGAAATGCAGAACTTGAAAGAAATGGAATGACTAGTCTACTTTTGTTGAAATAAACTATTAGCAAAATGTTGCAATAGGAAATAGAAGAAAGTAGTAATCATAGAATACTTTGACGCTTCCCCGGCAATGGCACCAAAAAGTGGTGAGCACCAGTATTACAGCAAGAATGTTGTAACTCCTTGGCTGCCACCTTTACTTTTATCAACCAGGTAGTTCATAACAAACTTGGAAGCGTCGGTGTTGTATGCACAAGTACTAGTTCTCATTGCAGGTTGTCACTTGATCAGCCGGTGTGATATTGCTAGGAGCTCAAGCCAACTTCTATAGATTTCAGAAGAAGCTTTATGTGTGATGAAAGGAAAGAAATATTACTCTACAGAGGCTATTCTAATTGCAGAAAGGAGAAAGACTAGAATGTAAAGCAAAACCTAGTAAAGCCTACTTAATAAGCTAATTCTACTTTTGCCAAAAACACCATGAAAACCATGAAAGAAATGCCATTACCTACTCATGGAAGTAAACAATATCTAACCATGCTATTTCTAGGAGTAAATAAGAAAATAACATGTTTTTGGATTTTTATGTGTTTTTATGTGAATTTCACATGCATCTAATTTATTGTGTATGAGTGTGGCATCGAACAGGTGGCGTTGGAGGGTAGTTTTGGAGCTTGGGAGAATGTAGAATGGTGTGGATGGGTCCTAGGATGTCTTAGGTGTCCTTTTGGAGGCTTTTTCGACACTCAGCCTTCAAAAGAAAGCCTACAGGAAAAACTACAGAAGGACACAGGAAATCTATAGGAGGAAAATAGGGAAACTACAAGAGGCCTACAGGAGGAGGCCGAGAGCAATTTCAGTTGTTTTGAGGGCGTGACTGTGGGTGAAAAAGGTGGATGAAGGTTTTAATGAGGTGTTAGGGTGCCTAAGGTCTACCATGAATCATCAGAAGAGAGAAATATGATTGGATTTTCTCAAGGAGAGAGGAAGAAGTTCTATGAAAAATGAAAGAATCTAAGGTAGAATTGAGGTGAGGTTTGGGAGACCTATAGGGCATGGATGAAATGGAGGGTGTGGTTACTGGTAGGCTGGCCTAATGCTGGAAGAGATCTGATGCATAGAAACTGACAGTCAGCCAAGAAGATCAAGCAAGCAATGAAATGAGTGCATCTAGAAAAACAGAGTTTTGCATTAAAATGATCTAAACTATGATCTATGAAAGGAAATGCTGAGAAGTGTTGTAGGAAAGGAAAACATGAAAGAATACAATTTCCAATCAAGAGTGAACATGATAAAGGAGATTTGGAGCAAAGCAAAAGTAGACTATTAACCTACTAAAGAGCTGCAAACACTAGAAGTCCTATGAATGAGGAAAATTTGTGTTTTTGGGGCAGCAAGAGAGTCTTTGCCTCAAATCATGGTCCCTAAGGGAGGAAGAAAGGCCAAGGAAATATTTCTAGCCTTTGGAATCTTTTCTAATCGCTGCTTTACCTACAACAGAAAGCACAAATGTAAGTAAACTACTAAATCATCAAAAGCAACCTATTCTTAACCATAAAAGAAATACGTCTAATAGCAAATTAATCTACAAACCTAAGTAAAGCATACAAATACAAGTAAAGAGAAGCTTGGCTGCTTGGATTGGGCCCTAACCCAAGATCTTCAACCCTATGAGGTAACTCAGTGCTAGCTCAAAAAGGATTCCATCTTCGTTATCAAAAAATAGCAAGATGACTAAAATTGTCACAAAATAGTAAGCTCGAAATTTGAGCAGAGTTTACATAAGAAAAAAAACTCTAACCCTAGTGAGGCCCTAGGCCTCCCTACTTATACATCTGAAGCTACCAACAGCTTCCCTAAAATCAGGGATGCTTGGCTCCCAAAACTCGAGATAACTATCAGTCATCCTTCACTTGCTTGGTTACCTTCTAGTGCATGATTCAACTGCTTGTACTTTGACCTGAATGAAGGGGAATTCAAAGTGAATAGTAATAAATGAGGGGGATTCCCTCCTATAAGTCCTCTCCTCTATCTACTTCGAGTTATTGTTGCCATTTGACCACTGGATCCTTGACTTTGACCTTGAAATCCATCAATAATCTGCATTAAATACATGTCATACCACATGGCATCATAACTAACTCAACTCACTCTATAAGCATAAATATAATTAGAAAATCATACAATAAGCTAAGAGAATGGTAGATTTGACTAGGTTAGGAGGAAAAATGAGCCCATATAATTACCCATTTGTGAGGCTCATCACAAGGAATATGTATATATTTCCATGTCTATTTCGTGCATACAAACTGAGCTAAATGCATGTGCCTGGAAGGAAAGAAAATTTCTATTGATTCCCTATATGGTTTGTAGGGTAAATGAATGAATTAATAGTAGATTTGTCTAGAGACCTGAGTGTGAAAGAGAAATATATATCTTTGATAAATGCTTGAATGCTTGCATCAAATAGAATAATATGAATGGATATTTGAGGTGTAGGCCATATCTTGCAAAGCTCAGGAAGGATAACATTAGGTATATATTATATATTATATATTATAATATATCTATATTAATATATAATATAATTATATTATTATATTATATTATATTTATATATATTATATATATATATTATATATATCTGGTTGAGATTTGATGCAATTTTAAGGAGGTATGCGCCAAAGGTCTAGGTAAATCCCAGATATGCATATTCTCCACTGTAGGAATTGCAACACTCAGATTCATATTATGAAGGAGTGGGTTTCGAATGTTATAAGTCCTCAAAATTGAGAACCTTAACCTAGCACACAAGTATAAGTGATATGGGCCATTGGTTGCCACAATGCATTTCCAGCGTTGGATGACCCTAAAGGTTTCAAATGAGGGCATTGCTGGTAACTACCGAGATTTAAATTTTGGGGTGATGTGGCATCCATTAGCCCTGTGGAATTGGGATCTATGCTAGGAAGGTTGGATGGGTTAGTTGAAACATGTTCTATATGTATATTTATAATATGCCAAACAGGTGAAAGAAATGATTATAGCACTATACTAGTAAGCCTCGTCAGCCATCCATGGCACCTCAGAGGATTGAAGCTCTGATACTATTCATGTAGAGGTATTTCACAATCAAAACCTTAGCACCAAAAAGAATGATTATCTCGAACCTTGGATTTCCACATGACTAATGTTGTGACCAATCACAAGTAGAATGGGGCTTCGACATTAGATAGGGAAATGAGGACGTCAAGTGATGAGCATGTTTCCTATCTTGAAATTTTTTTCCTAGATGCTTTAATGGGAGGTGCATAAGGTAATCACCAACATTTTACTCCATGGGTGATGTGGCATAAGGGGGGTGCACTTGAATGAGGTGGAGGTGAGGGGCCGATATCATAAGTCTAAGCCTATATGATTTGCAAAGGGGGAAATTTCTACAATATTATATATGTAATATATTATGGTTGAGACCAAAGTTATGTGACATCAGTGGAGCCCATGGAGGGGCTAAAGACCACACATTATGTAGTTGACACCTATCAATGAGCCATTGTATAGAACGATGATAGGATGGGTGACATCACCTCGAACTAACATCACCCTAGAGAATTCTAAAGGAGTCTCGCAATAGAAATCCTGGGGACTTTCTGTCTTGGAACAGAGAAAATTGATAGAAAAGGGGGGATCATCAATAGACGGAAGGGAATCTTCATCCTGCTCCCTATACCCCGACATTTTCACTTTGTGCATGTGATGAAATCACTATGGTTTTACTCCTGGGGTGATGTGGCATTAGAGGAGGGGGATGCACGCTGTGTGACTATGATGAGTGGGAGAAGACGACTATATATATATATTATATATATATATATATATATATATATATTATATATAATTTTTCTTAAGGCTTTATTGTTCTTTGATTTAAACAATTACATTTCATGATTTACATATTGAATTCACACCATAACATCATAAATTCATTAGAAAAATATGAAATTATGTAGAGAGAACAATATCGTTAATAATGCAACAAAACATAAAGGAATAATAGAAGAAAAACATTTGCACATAGAGACACTAGGATTGGTTGGAGACAAAGGCAAACCCCCATAAGGAGGAAAACCATTTCAAATTCTTCTTATTATTAGATTATCATAAAAATTTTACAAAATAGAGAGTACAAAATTTCGGATTGTCAATCACAAAACTATCCAGCAAAACCAACCAAACAATATCCAAAAATATGAGCCTGGCAACAATATTGATCATAGATAACTTTCCGAGCCTATAACCATCTGAGGTTAACTTCGGTCAAATGGGGTCACCTGTCAGATGAAACACTAGGTATTAGTCTCACGTATTAAACGATCATGCATACAGGCTTACATGCGAGCAGTTGTAGTTGGAAATTCTTTGTAGCATTCCTACGGCTGTAGACCAAAACCCTAATTTTCACATTCGAGATTCAAGCCCTACAATTTTGGACTTGTATGAACGAATTCCCCTTGAACCAATTGTAGACCTGTGCGAGCTAGAACCAAAGAAGAGAAAAGAAGAATGCATGATAATGATCTCCAAAGAGGGTCAATTGACTCGTATTTATAGCTATCCAAGGGTGTCCAATTTCTCTTTTGGGTTAACCTGTCCTTTTGTGCACATGTGGGTTTCCATATTTTAAATATATTTTTCCTCAACCAACTTAAATTCTTCCAAGGGCTAGGAGGGGTCTTTTAGGATGAGGAATATTTTCCAAAGGAGGGAGTTTTTCCTTGGGCTATCAAATTAATATTCCCTTTGAGCTAGGGAGAAATTTCTGACTGCAACATATGCCCTGTCACAAATATCTCATTAAAAAATGTTTTCTTTTCTCATCTATGCTCATATGTTTAACACTTTAGAATCTAAAAGAATAATAAGTTGACATCGAAGGGGAGCCCTAGTTACCACCACGCTACTTGTTAGGTAAACTTGACTCGGGATAGAGTCAAAGTTGACCAGGTTAAACAATGATGGTTTTGGGGCACATGGTATTGTGCACTCATAGTATTCTGCCCATGGTATTATATGTAATGGAGCTTATAAAAGGCTAGAAGGACTTCATTGTAATGTAGGCCTGGAGGTGAGCGGTGAAGGCTCACTTGGTCAGATTGGCCAGGGTTTTGGCCAA
>APFE031425635.1:12509-52672 GCA_000404065.3 Pinus taeda
GGATGAATTCATCTCCCGTGACCTCTTCAGCACTTCACAGGTATTATCAGAGGTTGAACATGAGACAGGTGGTCCTTCTCATCAGTATGAGTGCCATGAGACCACTACTATGCTAGTATTCATCACATATCATAGAGGCAGTAGACATTTGTTTGCAGCAGCAAAGCGAGTGTTATCTCCATCCGGGGTGGAAGGGGCCTCGCTTCCGACATTGGCAACACAGGTACAGGACAGGGGCAAGAAGCCCATGGATGACAAGGGGCCATCAGGTGAAAAAGAGGTTGACTTCATCCTCATTCATGATGATGATACAGATGTGGAGAGTGCCAAAATTAGGAGGACAATCCAGGAGCAGCAAACAGAGATCCAAGCCTTGTCTCTCAATTTGGAGAGGGCTAAGTGGATTATCAGGTATTTGGAGTAGAGGAAAAAATAGCTCGAGGACCAGCATGAGATCATGGAGCTGCAAAACATCTGTGAGAATCGCCAAGCTGCCCAACATAGGAGGATTGAGCTCACTTCATTGGAGCAAGAGATTAACAATGACCGAGTGTCTTGGCTCGAGTGTATCAACATCCACCTTGAGAGACTGCTAGAGAAGGCCGACAAGGAAAAAACCATATTGAGGCGGATGGTTTCTCACTACAGGGCATGGAATATGAGTTCAAAGGCTCGGATAAGGAGTTTGAAGGCGAAATTGAGCAAAGCAACAAAAAGGCAAAAGAGGCAAAAAGAGCAAGATTGGCTTCGAATCTTGGTTGAAGCCTCTGTGGCCCAGCATAGCACCTCATAGAGAACCTCCAGATCAAATTTCAAAAAATTTGGGGCAATTTTGGTCACATGACAAATTTTTGGGCACAAAACAGGGATTTTCTCTCTGTGCGCCGCGCCACTGGCGCGACGCTTAGGATTGCGAGCTCCAAATCACAAATGGTTTTCATTTTTGGATTTAGCATGAAAAATCATGACTATCAGTGCATGGACAAGAAGTTTGGGGAAGGTTTGAGTCCCCAGGAGGTCAAAAATACTCAAAACATGACCTCTCTGCCCCTATTTTGACACACAGGAAGCAGTCTTGGGAGAATGAAGTTTTGGAGGGGCAAATGAGCACCAAATTTAGAAATTCCACTTGGGTTGGAAAGTAGACAGGTAGGGATTTCCAACAAGCACACTTGAGCACAATTTGGACTCCAGAAGGTACCTCAAAATCACCTCCAAAGTGGCGCGGCGCATATAGACCAAAAGGCCAAAATCACTTCCTTTCCGCGAAATTTTGATTCGCGAATTTCTCCAAGTGGGCCCGCTCATTTACACTATATTTTTCTTGGCAACTAAGGCAATGTTTAAAAAGTAATTTCACTAAAGGATGGCTTCTATCCAAGTGGCAAAGGAAGGCAAGCAGTCACCCAAGCCATTTGTCATTGTTGTAACGCTGCACCTGTAACTAATGGTTGGCTTTCCATTTCCATTTTGTAATCATTTGAAAAACTCCCCAGCTATGGGTCGTTCTATTTCCCCATGGCATAGTCTATTTATTGTATGCAAACCATTTGCAAAGGGTTGGTTGTAATTTCTGGGAGACTGTGGGAGAGAAATCAGTTCTTCATTGTATATTTTGACAGAGAATTAATGAAAGGTAGCGGCTCTGGTTCATGAGATTCATGTGGTGTGAGTGTAGCAAATTTGTTCTCTTTATGTTTCATATGTATTTCGTTATGTTTCCAGTTCATTCATATTGATTTCCAATGAAATTTTCTAAGTAAGATAAGGTAGAATTCATGTTTAATGCTTTGCCTGTGGGAAAGTTTCACGTTCTGTGTTCTTCTTCTATTGAAAAGAATTCATGTGTTTATGCCATTTTCACCCTCCTAAACAATCTTTCCATTCCACATTATTTCAAATTTAATTGCTAGACTTTCTGCCTGTCTTGCCTCACGAAGTAATCTGTGCCTTTGTGTTAATTCTCTGCTCATACTGTCCGTTAGTCCCATACATCCCAGAAACTCAGTCATTTATAAAAAATTGCTTCTTGTATTCATATTTATTTACTAGGCTAAAATCAATATTTCACTGTAAATCATCTAAGACCATATCGTTTTATCTATTCACTGAGCGTGACTCAGAGAGAGCCCTCTCTTGTTCTGGTAGGGCTAGCTACCAGACTGAGCGTGGTTTGTGGTTACCCTGAATTTTGCCTTCCTTCAGCCTAAGGTGGATTTAGGTGCTAACAGCCCATCTTGGACATTAGCTTGGAACCTATGCCTTTGGTATGCTTTTCAAAAGAACCAATATAAGCATCCTTAGAGGAATTTGAAGACAAACTGGAATGGTCTACCTCTTCTTCAAGTTGATACTTGACCAAGCTTCTTTGGCAACAAAGAGTTGTGACTCCAACTCATGCATCCTTTTCAGGTTCATATTTGCAATATGAAGTTGCCTCTCCATTTCCTGCAATTTGTCAGAAAGAAACTGCTTCTCTTCCTTCATGGAATTCAACTACTCTCTAAGTACGCTACACTTCCTTCCATACTCATACATTTCTGTCACCATATCCATCATGGTGGACAATTCTTGCTTCATGTCTTCATCAAAGAGTCTTGTGATGAAGAAAGAAGAATTCAAGGACTCATTTGTAGAAGTTTTCATTATACCAATGAACAACAGAACTTCAAACAAGACTACTAAAGAGCTTATTCAACAACCTTTTGCAACAAACTTCTTGTGCTTCCAAGATTGCCTTAAGGTCCTTTGGGATAGAAGAATGCCTTCAGCCCTTCTTTTCCTTCCTGGACTGCAAACTCAAACAATAGTTAGTTTGCAAACAAGCATACAATCAACCTCTGACTATTTAGACACCTTTTAGACAAGCAATCTTTGC
Organism: Pinus taeda; assembly: GCA_000404065.3. Lineage (NCBI taxonomy): Eukaryota > Viridiplantae > Streptophyta > Pinopsida > Pinales > Pinaceae > Pinus > Pinus taeda. The sequence continues at coordinate 15,388 of APFE031425635.1, forward strand.
TCTATCAATCAAGCATGATGATATAACCTTCTTTGAAGGTGAGGTTAACCAATCTCAGGCTCTGATACCACCTGATCTGAAAATGGGGCTCTTAGGCTTCTTGTCTAACTTACAAGAACCTCTCCCACTTCCAAAGCTTCCATGTTCCCAAGTCTTATTGATTAACCAATGTGGAATTGATAATATGTGCTTGAAATAAAAGGTGTATGCTTATGTTTATTTTAAACTATTCAGGTGCTATGGATTGATTTGCTTAAACTGATATGAAGCAAATAGCAACAATTAAAATAGAAAATACCATGCAGCAATAAAAACACACACAAAACAACAATATTAATTTGGAGTTCACCCAAAACTCTTGGGATATGTCTCCATGAGCTCTAGTCAACTCGACTAGGCTCTCTAGGATTATGGCAAGTCTTTTTTACAAGCTCTTGGCCCAACTCCATTGTTTTACACTGAAATAATGGGTTTAGACACCATTTTATCCCTGGCTCTTGAAGCACTGAACTGCTGGCTCTCGGCTCTCACTCTAGCTCTTGGCTCTGGATCTAGCTCTTGGCTCTGGTTCTGGCTCTTGGCTCTGGCTCTGGCTCTTGGCTCTGGCTCTTCGGCTCTTGCTTTTACAACCTTCAGCTCTCTGGCTTTTCACTTGAACTTCAATTGACCCCAAAGGTTCCCTTAGTTGCTCTGCACAGTAGCTTTCTAACTCTCTCTGCTCTCTTACAATGGCCTTTTGCTACCTTCTTCCTCCTCCTATTCTCAATTGTGCTCTCTTGGCTCTTTTGAGGCATATCCCTGGCTGTTTGGCTTCCCTGGTCGTTTCTCTGTGATTCATTGTCCCTATGTGGCTCTGTCGCTTCTAGAATGCATCATTGTCTGTAAAAACACTTGTTGCAGTGTGGCAAGATGATCAAGAGTAGTTACAGAAGGAATCGGGGCCGTTTCATAGGTGAAAATTCAAAAATTGACGAAATTTCATTACACAGGCATTTTCCAGAAAATACACTATTGGAAGTGTATTCCGGACATGAAACTTCCTTCAATCGCCCCTAAATCCCTATAGAGTCTGCCATTAGGCGTTAAATCACATCGCTTTAGTGTATTGGGCAAAATCCCAAATACACGAGAAAACATTCAAAAACCTGACAAAATCCTTTTATTAGACTTGAAAACTTATCACATCCCCCCATACCCGCATCAGGTCTGCCTTTGCATGTTGACTCAATCTCCACCATCGATATGGGTGATCCCCGATCCAACGATCATCATGCAATTTTGGGTGGCTTAAGGGTACGGACATTACCTACCCGAAAAGGCAGTTTTCCTCTCTCCTCCGCCAGCCACGTGTCGACTGGTGTGTGGGATCGGGTGGAGCTAGCCTAAAACCAGTTACTACTTGAGGCCCGCCTGAAATTCACCTTTACGAAACTCAAATTCTACGTAATCATGCTCATATCTCCCCTTCAGGTCCATTTTACTACTTTGGGCATCATTTCTTTGTATTTTGGTTTTTTCACCAAAAATCGTTAATACACAGAAATTCTCATTTACCGGATTTCAAATTTTATGCATTTCACTTATGAAATTCATCAGGTCTGGAACTTGTGGATCATTGATTCAATCTTGGCCGTCCATTTCTTTCACTATCTAATAGCTGAGATTGCTCACCGCGATTGCTATCACATGTCACGTTGCACACGGCCTTGGGGTTTTGTGCATCGGCAATCGGCGTATCACGTGATTGCAATCGCTGATTCCAGGGTTCCGATATCGCACATGTGTCTGCCTCTAATCTAATCGATCAAATTGGTAAATCGGATTTTCCTCTACCTCCGCTTAAATCTGGCCTTTGCCTTTTTCCGATGCGATTTCCCTTTTTAAGGGTTTTTTGCCATTTTTAGGGGTTTTTGCCTCTTTTTTAAAAGAAACTGGGCATATTATTTCTACGATAACTTCTGCACCCTATGTCCATTTTAGCCCATTCAACTTGCAGTAGATTCAAAATGAAAAGATCTCTACCATGGGGTTATTTCTAGGAACTTCCTTAGACTTTCATTTTTCCTCTGTGAGGACCACTTAGACTTGGGAGTCTATCCAAGATCCATTTTGGATCAGGTGGGGTCCCATCTTTCTCTTCATCAGAGTCTGAACCACTCTCGCTTTCCACTTGTTGGCTAACAACACTATCCTTTGTGCCCTAATGTCTCTAGCTTTCCACAACCCTTCTACATCCATTCCTTCAACAGTATCTCTATTTCCCAACCGGTAGCATTCTCCCCTTAGATTCTTCCCCCACTACTCGGGCTTTGCGCTACCATATCTGGGGTAGGTGAGGGAAGTACTCCTTCTTCTATAATGAACATTTTAATACACAAGGACACTTCCCTCATCAACCTTCCTCTTAATCCGGACCTGAGCACCGCTTCCGCCTTTGAGAAAGATTGATAAATTTCGGCAACAAACTCGACTATCTACCCTTCCATTGTAGTCTTTACCCAAAAAATGACTGCCCCGATCAAATATTTGTCTAACTGTTGGAGTGATATGAGGTTTGAGGGAGTCCAGTTGTTGTGAGCTGACATCGTTCCCCCTAACCGATTATGCACTTTCAGCGTTTTTAACCAATTATATAAGTCTCCTGGGAACTTGCACCAGAAGATCTCATACTGGTCATTAGCACCCTCAGCATAAAAAATCTCTTCACTAACTTTGCCAATTGGTTGATTCCTTTGGATACCTTGCTTTGCTATAAATTGATCTATTATGTGATCCAACCAATCCCTAATATCTTTCTTGAATATCCTTGACACCATGTTCCAAACCAGTTCTTGTACCTTCAGATCTTGGCATCATAACCATTTGTTGGCATGCAAGAGTCATCAAGGGGGGAGACCCTAGGTTTAGGTGTGAAGGGCCAACAATGGATCATTCTAGTCTAGGAAAATGCCTACATTTTCACCTTACCTAGAGGGTAAGGAGTCTCAGCCGAGGCGTGCTACGACCAGAATGAATAAGGGTTCATCATGGGGTCAAGGATGCATCAACCATTAATATATAAACAACATCAGATACATAATTGGGACAACAAAATACCATTCAACACTAAGAAGCTACCACATTCATGAATGTTTTAGAATATTGAAAATTCAAACAGGTCCATACATCGTAAGAAACCATGTGTGTCGTGCTAGGAAACCAGTCTAGACCTTAATTCATATTAAATCAACAGAAGAACATTACATGAAATATTGGCACCAGCTACAAATTATTACAAGTAATACTCGATTACAAATTTAGAGGTTCGGTCTTTAACTCTGAGGTCCTGCTGGGCCATATTCCTGCACTCTAGTTCTATTCTACCACAACCATCCAACCCATCAGCAAAAAAAACCCTTTCTCCTTATGGGTCTCTCCTTTTTTATTTTTCCTGCAACCTGCACTGCTAGCTCCCACTCAGCTGTTCCATCCCTTGGCTACCACCCCTCTGTCTTAACTACTCGGCTGCCTCTGCCTTCTACTAACACTTTGTTGCAACCACCCTGCAACTACTTGTTCCTGATTTCCCCTCCAGCTATCCTCCCTGCAACCTGACCATTTCTTCTACCACTCATTTCCTCCTCATTCTATGGCAAGCCAAAATAATCAAAATCAAAATGAAGGCCCCAACATATATATTTTTTTTATGTTCTCGCCATTATATATTTTTTGTTTTAATAAATTTTTTGCAGGTAAGTTTTGTACAGGATTAAAACCTACATCTACATCCTTATTTACCCATATCAATGGATATAGGTTTGGATGATCACAAACTTCCAGACCCAACTTCTTGACTAGCTCTACTGCAATGAGATTCACTTGTGATCTCGAGTCAAACAGAGCATCAATCTTTGTCTCCTTGACCTGTATCTTTATATGGAAGAGTTTGGTCATTTCTTTCTCTTCCCATGGTTGAAGGCTTCTCATATTCACCAACTTCTTCATTGATGTATAGATATTCTCATTCATGCATGAAATGATTTCAACTTGGTTGCTAGAATCTATGGCCATGAGGTTCTTCTTCTTATTATCATTCCTTTCGTTTTGTTGTCATTGCTACTACACACTCCAAACTTTCACTACATTCGAATTTTGGAGCCTACTATCACCATCATACCTAGTGTTTCTTCAATCATCAAATGTCATTTCATGTTATCCTATGTGTTTCAAGTGGTCTCAAGTGTCGTCGCATTGATTAGAATGCCTTTAGGTTCATTTCATGGTCCCAGCATCTTTGTAGTTGTAAAAAGACACTTTTTGGTCGTAGTCACACGCACTTCACTTGTTTTACTTGATGAATGTGTATAAAATGGAATTTCAATGTATATTTATCATTGTTCAAGTTTTTCTAAGTTTTCTTGATGAGTTGGTATGTTCTGCATGTGTTCATATGTTTAAACTCATCATGTTCACCCCTCGCCTCATATTGCAAACTTAGGAAAATATTTGGTTTCAAGGCCAACTCATTAAGGCCAAGAGTGCATGAGCACATTTTTAAACCTTGATGAGGAATCCTCAATTATTCAAAAGTATGGCATGTGCCCTTTAGGGGCACAAATCACACTCCTTAAGAAAATTTCCCTTTCCTTACTCTGAGTTGCACCCTTCAAGAGACCAAGTCTTCCTTGAGTGCACTCCTTCGATGCGAAGAAGTGCACCCTCCTTAAGTGCATAGGCACATCTTGAAGACCTTAAAATATATCCTTTAGCCTTCCCCAATGTGCCATTTTACCTCTATATCCTTTGAGTGCATGAGTGCACTCCGAAGGCATGAATCTCTTCCCTTTAGTGTTTAGACTTGCACCATGTGCCCTCCTGGGCCTTTTGAGTGCATGAGTGCACTCCAAAGGCCTAAATCATTCATTCTCTACCCTTTAAAAGTGTGGCATGTACCCTCCATCTCTCTGTTGATCACAAAACACAATTTGGAAGCCCGAAGCCTTCCATTTGTCCTTTGGACTTGCCCCATCCACCTTGCATTGACTGTCTCCCTCTTTTGAGTGCATGAGCACATGCCAAGGCCTCAAGGCTTCCTATTTTTAACCCTTCAGCTTTCCAAAGTGTGCCAATTCACCTAGAAGCTCCTTTTATCCCTTTGGACCATACCAAAAAGGCGTGACCATAAAATCTGCACAAAACGTGTTAGAATAGGAGATTTTCAAGTTGTTGGTTTCTTGTTATGAGTGATTGTAGATACAAGTATTTTAGGAACAACATGAAAAGCATACACAAGGAAGATCTAGCAAAGAGAACAAACAAAATGAAGCATGGAAAGAATGAATAATACATTTGAGACTTGATGATCAAAGAAATCCAGAGACTCCATTAGATCAAGTACCCTTTAGAGGGTGAGGACATGAATGATTTAATTTTAATGGAGAACGAAGATACATGTGGCAGCCATGTTACCATTAAACAAGTCCATGTCATCAGTTGCTATTAGTTAAAGTCATAAAAGTTAGTGACATGTCATGCCCTCAACACATGATGATGTGGAAGTCATAATGTATTGTGTAATCATTGTAAAGACAAATAATTGGAAGTCCAAGAGTCATGTATGAACTAAAGAGTCATGAAATTCCAAAAGACATGTAATACCAAAGTTCATATGTAATTCCAAAATTCACTGGGAATTCCAAAGGTTGTAGAAGTCCAAAGGTGAGTAGAAGTTGGAAAGTTAGGAGTCATGAGGTTGTGAAAGGTCATTCCTCAAGTTATAAATAGATCCTCATTTCTCATGTAAAGGACATTTAACCTTGGCTTCTCCCACAAGGTATTAGAGAGACAAAGTTAGTACTTTTGGGGAGCAAGTAGTGGCTCTCTTGCTCCACTATTGGAGCTAGTGGTGTTCATTATATTTATGTATCTTGGGACTTTTTCTTAACATTGAAGCCTTCCAGGCCAACACATTTTCACACATCAACTGTGATTTTTTCTAAGACTACTATTTGAATGTTTATGGTTCATGTTTTCTTTCATCAGTTCTAGAGTTATTGAAATATTTTTATGACTTTGGTGCTCCTTGTTAGAAATGTGTTGTTATGTTTATAATGATTTGTGTATCCTTGTGAACTATTTCACTTGATGTTAGACGAGCCTTTCTCTTTTTCCTGTGTCTCCATTAAGGTACTACTATTACTTCTCTCTTAGAGGCTCACTTTATTTTCACCTCTGCAGTAAGATAACCTTGACACACATGCAATTGAACATTCACAAGGCACACTTGCTTTCTCATTCAAAAGGACATTTTCACTTCTCTCTTGTGCTGACAGCTAAAACAAAGTAATATCTTGAAGCAAATGGTAGTTGGGATGTATTCCAGATGGGAATGCTACACCAAATGATGTGAGGTATAGTTGGGACCGTATATCGAGGAGATCCCATGTATGTTGGTGGTATCCATCACTGTCAAAATTCTGGCGCTAGAAGGAGGGAAACCAATTTTTTTATGGCTGATAAGTCTATACACACCAATCATTCTTTTTATCAACAAGATAGCAATATTTCGAGTGCCACTCTGACTCTTAGTAGGAGGATATTCTCAGCCTAGCCTAGAATTGACTTTCGAGGTTACCTATGAGCATATGCTGATAATTCGACCCATAACCTGTCGATTCATAAAGGTTATTGGATTAATTCCTGAAGTGCAAGATCTCCCACATTTTCTGAGGAAGAAAGAAACAACTCGTACTGTTATACTAGTCTCTACAATGGAAAATTTTGTCTTTGCCACTCTTAAATATTTTTCTAAATCCACAAATGATACAATACATCATGATCACCTTCCACCTCTTAACAAGGGATATGAGGACAATGTTTTTATTTATGATGACATCTTTGACGGATTAGACATTGAATGAGAAGATTCATTTGATTTCGATAAGGAGGAGGAACACCGAAATGAGAAAATGGCTGACCAAGATTTGGATTGGATGGCCTAAAGGCCTCTTTCTCTTCTGGACAATATTCATAAGATGCCTAGACATTTAAAAAAGATGTTATCAAATTATGGTCCAAATAAGAAGATGAAGGTAGAAGACCAGCTCGATGACTTTTACTTACGTATACATATGTAGGAGGTGAGGTATGGTGATGTTTATTACAAACTTTCCCTTATACATTAGAATGCATAGCAACAACATGGTACCTTAGTTTTCCTGTCAATTCGATCCAAACTTGGAGGGAATTTAAGAAGTTATTTCTCGAGAAATTTGTTGATGACAAGACTCTTGCCATGTTACTAAAGGAGCTCAGAAACATCAAGATGGGGAAAAACGATAGTGAAAGATTTTAATCAAAATTTCAATCTCATATTGAACAAGTTTCCCCTAGGCACACAACCACATGATTCAATTACTAATGATTATTACATAACTTCCTTGCCCACCAACATTTCCTAATTCATAAAAATAGTCGCAAAGGAAACGTTGGAATTAAACTTTGTGGAAGCGATCACCATTGAAAAGGACTTGTGCACAATTGGAGTTCTTAGAAACGATGAAGAATCAAAAGACTCCAAAGAAACTAGTAGGAAGTTGCAACCTTATTCTAGTAAGGCTAAAGAAAAGGAATCATCAAACATCAAAATCTTGACCAGGATGATGAAGACACTCACCAATGAATTTTTAGAACTAAATAAAAGGTCAAGGGAGACTTCTACTAGCAACAAGCCTCCCAAGTCCCTTCCTTAAATGAATAATGGGAATAGAAACAATCGACGTGTGAATTCCGCACAAAGATTGAACATTTTGATGAATGTAGAAAGTATCAGAATGGATAATTATTGCTCATTACAACTGGAATATCAATTAGAAAAGACATGCCCTCGGTGGAACCACAACATGAATGCTATGGTTGCACACATTGTGGATTCTCTATTAACAAACGGGTAGGTGGAGAAAACAAAAGAAACTGAAGAACCTACAATGGTTGAAGAAAAAAAAGTATTGGACATGCAGTGAATGCATTTCAATGTATTTAAAATGTTGACAAGAAGGATTCTGAAGAGCCACCTCAAAATGAGGCTGCTCCTTAGAAGAAAACTTGTCGATATAGTTTAAGGAGTAAGGGACCCATCTCTAGACAAGAATTGAAAAGACAAATATTAAAGGAACAATTGCTAAGAAGTATTTCACCACCAGTCAATCTTTCTCAGAAGGCATAGAGTAAGTCTATAGATGCAACTACTTCTAATAATACTTCCTCCAACAATAAGATTAAGTCAATCATTCCAAAAGTGTCTAATAAATCTACTCCTCCAAACACTTCAACATTGCATGCTTTAGGTGAAATAATTGATTATAACATAGTGGAAGATATGAAGAAGATGTGATCCAACATTTTTATCTATGAGCTCATAAATATCACAAGCCATCGTGAACTTTTTTTCCAGACCTTTTCACAACCTTCGATGGGTGATAAAGGTTCCTCCTCTCAAAATGTGTCAGGTAACTCTTCCAATCCCCTTATATCTATAGTGAATGTTGTAACACTAAAAGCTAACACTCTCTACCATTCACTTTTATTAAATTTTCAAATTTTTAATTATAATGTCCATAATTTTTTAGTCAACTCTGGTGCATCTGTTAATGTAATGCCATTATCTATTGCAAAGAAAGTAAATGATAAATGGGACAAAATTGATGCACAAATTATTTAGCTGGACAGATCTCTTGTCCAAGCTATTGGTGAACTCAATAATGTGCTTATTATATTATCAAAAGATGATTGAGTTCATCAATGTATAAATATTGTAATTGTGGACATACTAGAAGCCTATGGTGTACTTCTTAGCAAATTTTGGTCTAGCAAATTGCAAGCGTATTTTGCAAAAAACTGGTCACATTTGTGGTTTCCCTATAAGGGTAGGAATGATCAGATTCAAGTGGAAAGTGAGCCATATATGAAACATACTGTGAAACCCCTTGAGGGACACAACAAGAATTTTGATTTTGTTGATCTAATTTTTGGAAATTGTTTCCTTGAAACTGATCTAGGTTGTTATCAGGCACATCCATCACCCATTCCACCAAATACATAGTTGGAGCTCCTTCCTTGTTCTCCAAATGGTGCAAATGAAACATGTAATATATATGTACATAATAATAGTAATAGTAGTAATAATAGTATAGGAAGTAGCTTAGTATCTTATGATATTTGGACTTTATATTTTGATGGTTCAAAAACGCAGGACGATTGTCGAGTTGGTTGTGTGTTTACAGACCCATGCAACAAGAAGCATATCCTTTCATACCATGTGGAATTTCAGTGTACTAATAATACTATTGAATATGAAGAATTCATCCTTGGATTTAAAAATGCCATCGATATGAAGGTAGAAATTATCAACATAATCGGTGACTCAGAGGTGGTCACTCATCAAGTACGAGATAGTATACACTATGTCTTACTTCATCTTAAAAACTACTAAAAGGAGGTATGGAATTTAATTAATAATTTTAAAAATTTCAATATTATTTCTGTTCCTAGACTCATAAATGCTGTAGTAGATGCATTAGAAAATGTGGTCGCTAGGATGTTGCCATTTAAAAGTGGTTTTTATATTGAAATTGTATATAAACCATATGTCCTAGACAATGTCAGTAACTTACTTGTTTTCAATGACGACCAATAGATACTACACTTTATGGCTAATGCAAATGTATTCAAATATGTTTCCATATATGAGGATGAGCAAGATCAGGATTTGTAGGACATGTCCAATACAATGAAAGGAAACACTATGCCTAAGGGTGTGGTGTCCCCGGAGAAATTATATGACCTGCAGAACCTATTTATAGGACAAACAACCACGAAGACTCAGATCTCAAAGTTATCATCTAAATAAGTAAATCTTGGGACCCAAGAAGATCCGAAGTATGTTAACCTCGGCATGTGTTGTTATCCACATGAAATAAAAATGTTTACCTTCCTATTAAAGCAATACCATGATGTATTTGCGTGGACATATAGCAATTTAAAGGCATAAGACACTTTTATTATCCAACGCATCATTCTTGTAAAAGAAGAGGTAAAGTATTTCCAGTAGAAGTTACAAAAAGTTCATCTAACACTAGAACCCCTTATCCAAAAGGAATTGAGAAAGTTGTTGGATGCTTAGATCATATTTAAAGTCAGACACTACAATTGTGTTTCCAACTTGGTCCCAGTTAGAAAGAAATCTGGTGAAATAATTCTATGTGTTGATTTCTAAAATCTTAAACGAGCTTCTGACAAAGACAATTACACAGTGCCATCCATGGAACATATCCTTTAGACAATATCTTGGTCTAAAATGTTTTCGATACTAAATGGTTTCTCTGGTTATAATCAAGTGCTAATATTAGAACAAAACAAAATAAAGACTACCTTTCAGACCAAATGGGGAATATCTACCTTCAAGAGGATGTCATTTGGGCTTATAAACATCGGTGCAACTTTACTAGAGTGATGGACATCACCTTTCATGGCCTTCTAGGTAAGAACATCATTATTTATTTGGATGATATTACTGTGTTCTCCAATAAAATATCATATCACCTACATCATCTGAAAAAAATATTCGAGCGACATAAAAAATATGGGATTTCTCTTAATCCCAAGAATTGCATCTTTGGTGTGTCTGAAGGGATTCTACTAGGGCACATAATTGTGAAAAGAGGAAGTAATATTAACCTTGAGAGGGTCAAAGCCATCATGTAGATATCGTTCCTAGTGAATAAGAAGGCCATGTAGTCTTTCTTAGGGAAAATTAATTTCCCAAGAAAATTCACATCTGATTATGCTCAAATAGTCAATCCCATATAGGAGATGATTAAGAAAGATGAAATATACAAATGGGATAAACAGGAAATAACACATTCACTCAGATCAAGCAGGATATTACCAATTGACCCGCATTATTTAGTCCAGAATATGGAAAATATTTCCTGGGCACATGTTTTCTTCTAATTTGTTATAACAGCCATGTTGACATAGAAAGATATTGAAGGAAATGAGTGACCTATCTCTTTTATGAGTGCTAGTCTACAAGGGCCAAAATTAAAATACCTTGCCATTGACAAACAAGCATATGATCTATATAAGGCAGTTTAGTATTTTAGGCCTTTTGATAGTCATAAATGACTACATCAACATTTGGGGAAACCACCCTATTGGGATCTTAAATCAGATCCTTTATGTTTGGAATGATGGCTCCAGCTGCAATTTTGGGACTAGTTTCCCTTCAAATAAAACTATATGAGATGTGGTGGATGTGAGTATGCATTCTAATATAACTAGGAATTGAAATAGGAACTAATATATAATGCTATTAATCCTAGGTAAGTTGATGGTATATGTGTTATAAAGATTGTCATAATTAACATAAAAATATACAAAAAATTAATTTTATTAAATAGTTAATAAAATTAATTTATTAAAACTTCACATATATTGAGATCTCGTTGTTCACAAATGTAATTCAAATTTCAATTAAAACACATCATTAGTGATAATGAAAGATTGCATAAAACATACATGTGAACAATAACATTAAATAATTCCATTCAAAGCAAATATACATAAATGGGGTAGTAGTACTTGATATACCAGAGATCCATTCATCACGGAAAAGCATGTGGTTCAGTGTTAGCTCTCGATTTTGACTCTTTTTGCCACACCTATTACATCACTTATGCCATCCTTATCATCAATTTTCCATAATTTCATCATTTTTATATCTTCTAATGCATACCAAGGTAGCTAAACTATGTCTTTTGATTTTAAGTGTTTGAGTAAAAATTAAGAATTAGAGTTAAATTTAGGCAGAATCAAAAAAACTTGTAATGCCTCATTTAAAGTCATGTTTGCAGGACTCCTGGGCAAAAATGAAGGATATATTTGGAAACTAAAAGTAACCAAATATGGTGGAATACCTATTGGCCCACTCCAAATCAGTTAAAACATGCTCGGTCAACACTAGTCAAACTTGACCAGACATCCAAGAAATCCCTTGATTTAGGGGCTAATTTAGGATTTTTTTGGATTTGTCCATATTTTATGCAACTAAAAGGATGAATTCAACCCAAGAGATGTAATAGGACTCTTTGTATGTGGTTACAGTAAATATAGGAATTATGTTATACTTTTTAGCCTATTTAAGCAAGGTTACCAACAACTATGAACATATACGATGGTGACTATTATTTTCTGAACACAATTTGACATTGAGAATTACCTTATTATTTTCTTGTGCATACTTTTATGTGTGATGTGAATGGATACTTTCTTTAGCTAATTGTATTGAAGTGTACCAAGTAAAGGTGGAGGCCCCCCATGGTGAGATAAGTACACTATTGTTGATTTATGTGCATAGATGTAAATAGATGTTCGCATCTTCATTTTCTGTGTTAATATTGAATTTATGTTTTAATCAATTGTGAATATCTCTTGCATAAAATCACTTGCATGCCATGGCCATTTAGATAGTGAAAATAGTTTATTTTAAATGATTAGTTTCAATAAAGAAGGACAAACCAGATCTCTAAGTTAGAGCCTTATCTTTGTTAACTAAGATTGAATTGAAATCAATGTTCGCTTTTTCCCTTGGTTCCTAGATTAGATGTATATGATTTATTTATATGGTTTGGTAATTTAGATAAGTTAAAATGGTTTTTTTGAATGAATCGAAGCAATAATGAAGGACAACCAAGACCTCTGACATAAAAAGCCTCTTCATTGTTATCTAAAATTGAATCAGATCATTGTTCACCTTTTCATATGCTTTCATAGATCAAATTTATATGCTTTCTTTACATGCTTCCCTTTTGATTATTTTGATGAGACACTCTCATCATAAATGTGTTTTATAAAAGGTCTTTATAGTTTTACATTTCAACAATCTATGCTTGTAGCTGTTCATTTTCATATTGTAGCATGCATTTATTCAGTTTTGAGTATCTAAGCATCTGATTTATAAACTAGTTAGATCTAAGATTCATATACTTTGGTGTGTTTCTAATTTTACCAACCTAGATTGATATTAAAATACATGCTCTAGTTTACCTCAATAATTTAGACTTACATTTTTTGCACCATTACTTGGGAAGCACGCTTAGATACAGCTAGTTAGGAAGATTGTTTAGAAAAACATTAAAAAAAACAAAAGCACCAAGTAAACATTAAAATAAAAATACTTTTCAATATGGTTATTCATGCCTAGAAAAGGAGATGAAAATGGTAGATATAAAAAACAATACCCCCCAACCGCTCAACCATTCATGGGAGCAAGACCATCTACATTCGAACTAACTACAACAATGTAGAATTTCCTGTAGATTCACAAACTCATGCAATTTACTAAAGCACGGGACAAGAATCTACTTCTATTTTCAACCAATGGAAGCCAATATATCGATGAAAAAAATATGAACAAGAATAAGACAAATTAATGGAACATAACACAACAAATTTTCCTAGGGAAAGCCACTGCTCCAAAACCCACCTATCTGTATTGCATTAATCAGAAATATGAGTCAAGATACAAAGCTTGTTCTCACTAGAAAAATTCCGCACAAGTATGCTCAACTCTCTACCTCACAAGCTATTAGCCAACACTTATCCAATTTCCAATGTCTGCCAAGCCCCTATTTCCTTGCATATTTCCTAGGTTGAATAGCTTGTATTTAAATGGAATTAATGCTTGCAAAATTGTGGAATCTAAAAATAGGTCCTTCTCTGATTGAATGCATGATATTTACAACTTAGTAAATAATACAACTGATAGTACATTGTCCCTTCACTCTAGTCTCAACTGGGTTTTTCTCTAAACTGACATGCATGAGTTTCTCATGACAGAATCTTTAGTTATATGGAGTAGCACTTGTGGATGCACTAGTGCACCAATTGATTGTTAGTCCTCTATTTGTTCCACAAACAGTTAGAACTAATTTATCTGACCATAACTCAATAAACTAAGTTATCTAATTACAACTCAATTTAAACTCATACTTGACCCCTAAAAGTTAGGGAGAACATATACATGACTACAAAAGGACTTCCAACTCGAAATTCCTAAGCTAATTAAGCTAATTAAACTTAATTAACTATTTACAAGTTTTTATGAGAATAGAATTCAATTTTAATTATCAGTTTAATTCAAGGACAAATTAAACTGGAATGTCTTGTTTCCATTTCTCAACACTCCCTCTCAACAATAAAGGGATTATCTACTACCCCGATCTTTTCTTTGTGAAAATCAAATTTACATCTTGACAATGAATTTTTCAAAATGTTAGCATCTTTGTCCTTCATGGGAATGTACTCTAACAATATGATCCACCTCAATACACAATATCTAAGACGATGATATCAAATATCAATGTGCTTGGACCTATCATGAAAAACTGGATTTTCAAAGAGTTTTATACAACTTTGATTATCGTAGTAAATCACTATTAGATCCATCTGCTGACCAAAGAAACCAACCGTAATCTTCCTCATCCAGATGGCCTCACTTGTTACTTGAATTGCAGCCATGTACTTTGCCTCTATCCAACTAAGTGAAACTGGTCTTTGTTTCCTGTTGTACCAAGAAACTATTGCTGACCCAATACTGAAGATCCCTCTTGATGTGCTCTTCTGGTCAGATGGACTCCTAGCCCAATCTACATCAGTGAAGCCTTGAAGCTTCACTCCCTATATCTGTTTGTACCATAATCCATACTGATAATTTTCCCTGAGGTATCTCAACACATTCTTTGTCGCCTTCCAATACATCTTGGTAGGCCTAACCTTTTCTTGACTAAGTAGGTTAACTACATAGGACATATGCAGATGTGTGTTCACCAAGTACATGAGCGAACCGACAAGCCGCCTGTAAACAATAGCTTCTACTACTTCCCCTAAAGTAGAATCCTCGTTCCTCCAATTACCTGCTAGAGGAGTCTCCATGGGTTTGTTGCTCTCCATGCAGAATATCTTGAGTATCTCATTAGCATACTTGCCTTGAGACACAAAAAATCCCCATATCCTTGCCATACCTTCATGCCAAGAAAGTAATACCTGAGCCCCATGTCCTTCATCTCAAACTCCCTTACAAGGTCCTCCTTACAAGACTTGATCAGCTGATCATAATTTTTCAGTATGATATCATCAATATAAAGTACAATGATAAACAACTTACCTTCCAGCACTATGTGGTACAGGTTTGCCTCCACTTCACTCTTCGTGAAGCCCAACCCGATGAAGTAGCTATATATTCTAGTGTACCAAGCACGAGTGTTATCGGGAAAACTA
Source organism: Pinus taeda (assembly GCA_000404065.3). NCBI lineage: Eukaryota > Viridiplantae > Streptophyta > Pinopsida > Pinales > Pinaceae > Pinus > Pinus taeda. The sequence continues at coordinate 30,703 of APFE031425635.1, forward strand.
ATGTCCATTCAGAGCTGCTAGTCCCACTAAGATGGGTAGCTATCTTAGAAACAAAAAAACTAAAGTTACTTGCATTTTCCTTTATAAGAAATAGATGAGAGAGAAGCAGAGAGTACCAATCTCAGTCTTTCGCTTGGCTCCTTGCTTGTTTCCTCTCCCCTTTGACAGATTTTTGCCACTCCTTCCTCACTTGTCCCGCTTCAAAGAACACCTATAGAGTCAAAGCAGCATAATACCATCAAAGCATAAAGATCTATAATCATAAACAATACAGGATCAGATATATATTGACCATAAAAATGCATATATCAATTCAAGATTCAAAGACATACAAGAATATGGAGGAAAACTCAAATAGCTTTATTGATAGAAGTAGTAGAAGAGAGGATTACAACCCATTGATCTGACCCGGCACCATCCTCCCAGCATGAAAGCCCTTCTTCACCTCATGAAAAGCTAGATCACCCAACGCTATGATGTTCCAGAGAGAAACCAATAGCACTTCCTTACAAGATGCAAAATTCCAACCTTTAGATCTCTAGGATGAGGGATCCATATATAGATGTTTGTAGGTGGGTGAGTTAGCTTCTCAGTTTTTTATTAGTTTCATTTCTCTGATATTTCTCAATTCCACTTGGATATTTCATGATCTCTTACTCATCCCTAGGCAAATTCAGAGAGGCAAGTGTCACAGGAGAAGTTTTTAGAAGATTCCATGATCATCCACCTTGCAAATTGTCTTTGCCATTTGTCCACTCTCGCCCATCGCACCCCATAGAAGGGATTTTTAGTATGCATCGCATCCCCTATGTGCATTAGGTGGGATGCATCGCACTTTGACCATGGAGTAGGTGAGATGGTCCAGTTTTGACTAGTTCTGAGCAGTTTTTCATGGAGAACTTCTGGGAGATGATGTAATCAGCTGACCTTGTTCCTTTAGGGTGTGAAACAACACTTTTAAGGACTTAGAAGCCCTTGGTTTATGGATATATAAGATTGGGGTTGCAGTGCCCAAATATGTCTATAACAACAAGGTGCTTACTTCCACCCATATAATGCTATATTGAATCGGCACACATGCGACTCACGATCAAAGGTCTCAAAACCTTCAGGCTGCTATATCTACACCTCTTCCTCAATCATGCCTTTAAGGAAGGTTTCCTTCACATCCATTTGATGTATCTTCCAACCCATATGAGTTGATAGTGCCAATATAGATCTTATTGACGAGTACCTTGTAACAAGAGAAAAGGTCTCATCATAGTCAATCCCCTCTACCTGTGAAAAGCCACGGGTTAAAAATCTAGCCTTGTGCTTCTCCACACTACCATTTATAGCTTGCTTTAACTTGTAAATCCAATGGGAGCTCACCATTGACTTGTCCTCTAGTCTCAAGACCACATCCCAAACATTGTTACGAACTATGGAGTCATACTCCTCCACCATGGCATTACCCCAAACTAGCTGCTGCACTACTTCCTTAAAGGAAGATGGCTCTTTCATAACACATTCACCCATAAGGGCCATGTTTTTAGTGTGCCTCTCAGGTGACCTCCTCTGCCTATGCTGAGAAGTGGGCGATCCCACATTCTCCCATGCATCATCCAACAATTTGTTAGCCTATCCAGTGTGCTTTCTTCCCTCTCTGGAAGACTCTGCCTGAGTGGATGTCTTCACTCCAGGATCCTCTATATGTGGCTATTCCACATCAATTTGTGGCTCCTCAAGCTTAGGATCTAAAAGCTCCTCAACCGCATGTAGCTAAAGCTCCTTCTCAAGGGAAAATTGCATGGCCTTCTCTTCATCAAATATGACATCCCTAGGAACCACTGTTATCTTGCTGGTTGGAAAGTACACCCGATAGTTGTGAGATGTATCAATGTACCCCACAAATATCCCCAACTCTACTATCAGCTCAAGATTATTTTGTGCATCTTTGGTCACATGGAAATATACTAATGACCCAAAAATCTTGAAGTGACCAACAACCGAACTCTTACCGGAATAAGCCTCCTCCGGTGTCTTCATCCCAAGTATCCAATGTGGGTTATGGTTCTAACATAAAGTGTTGTGTTGCATGCCTCAGCCTACAAGTGTAGTGGGAGACCCTGATCATGCAACATCACCCTCGTTTCACCTACTATGCTTTTGTTCTTCCTCTTGGCCACCCCATTCTGCTAAGGGTTATGGAGTGAAGTTAACTCCCATTTAATCCATTCCCCTACACAAAAGTTCTTAAACTCATTTGAGACATACTCACCATCGTTATTACTATGTAGAGATTTAATATTCTCACCCAACTATTTATCCACCAATGCTTTAAACTCACAAAAGTTTGTGAAGGTTTGATCCTTTTTCTACATGAAAAATATCCAAGATTTTCAAGAAAATTCATCAACAAATATAACATAATACTTGTGTTTGGCCATGGATGCAGTTGAGAATGGTCCACATACATCTGAATGGACTCGTTCTAGAATAGCCTCTGCTCAACTATATTTTTCATGAAAGAAAGACTTGGTGTATTTTCCCAAAGTACACCCCTTGCATGTATCAACTTGCTCAACCGTACCTTTGGGAAGACCAGTAGAGATCTGCTATAATATCTTCAAAGCCCCATGATGCGAATGGCCCAATCGCCTATGCCACAACTTGCCAATGTCTCAGCTCTACACCCTTTCTGCTTTTGTGCTCAAAGCAGCACACTCCTCTACCTTCATATTATAGAGATTCTTCACTTGAATCCCTATCTTCTTTACTTTACCCATGGCTATGTGTCAAAGGAACGCCTTTCCTTTCGAGAAGATCCCATCATAGCCTCTATCCTCAAGCATGAAATGGATACCAAGTTCTTCTTCAATCCAAGCACATACATAACATTCTTCAAGGTGAGTGGATCCCCATGCTCCCTCTGAAAATGAATCATGCCCAATCTAGTAACACTATACTTCCCATCATCACCCATCTCGATATGCATATGGAGATCTTTCTCCTCCAGGTCACTAAATAACTCTTTGTCATTATTCATGTGGAATGAGGCTCCATTTTGTAAGAACCATAAACTTCCCATCATTGATGACACCATGCATGCAATGAGGGAAAATTCCAATTCAAATTGAGAGGCCAAAGCCTCACCCTCCACTCCTCCTAAGGAATTCTTCTTGGACTTCTTGAGTGGACAATTTGTAGCAAAATGGCCCAGCTCATGACAATGAAAGAACTTAACTTTAATCATGTCTTTCTTCTTACCTCCATGATAAGAATATGATTTACAATGGGAAGATTTCCCTTTCCCCTTCTTTTCCTTAATCGCTAAGGCAAAATTATCTTCATCATCAATCTTTGATGAAGAGCCATCCTTGGTGTTCCTCTTGATCTCCTACATCAAATCCGACCATAGTCATTCCCAATATAGCAGCTTCTCCCAACCATTGATAGAGTCCTGATAACTATGCCAACTCTTTGGGAGTTCCAGAAGAGCAAGACTCACCATATCATACTCAGAAACCGTGATTCCAACACTTCCAAGTTCATCATGACATTGAGTGAACTTGGTCAAGTATTTTGGAATAGACTTGCCTTTATCCATTTTGTTTTTTCACAGTTTGTCCTTCAGTGCCAATTTATTTTGGCCACTATTATTCTAATAAAAGTCTATCAATGCTTTCCACATAGCATATGAAGTTTCCTTTCCATGGAGATTGAAGACAATGTGGTGTCGAACTCCCTCAAGGATTATCCGCCTCACCTTTGCCACACACTTCTTCCATTTGGCCAGATTTTGTGCATTCGATGCTGCTAGCTTAGGAATTTCTTGATCAATGAATTCCTTCAAGACATTATCCTCCAACACAACCTCCATTTTGTTCCTCTAGGTTGTATAATTCAAGTTGCCTTCCAAGGCATACTCGAGCCTCAAACCGTAGAACACCATCTGTCGATCCCGAAGTATGTATTGCAAATTCGAATTTCACTTGTAACCCAAAACTCAAAGCTTCAAAATGTCCTCTAGTATACATCTTCAGCTTTGATACCGTGTATAATTTCTTTTAGATTCACAAGCTCTTGCAATTTACTAAAGCACAGGACAAGAATATACTTCTACCTTCAACCAACAGAAGCTAATAGATCAATGAAAGCAATATAAACAAGAAGAAGAAAAATAAATGACACATAACACAATAAGTTTTCTTAGGGAAAGACACAACTCAAAACTCTGCCTATCTGTATTGCATTAATCCGAAATATGAGTGAAGATACAAAGCTTTTTCTCACCAAAACAATTCCGCACAAGTATGCTCAACTCTCTACCTCACAAGCTAGCTATTAGCCAACACTTAGCCAATTTCCACTTCCTGCCAAGCCCCTATCTCCTTGCAAAATTCCTAGGATGAATAGCCCATATTTAAATGGAATTCATGCTTCCAAAACCATGCAATTTATCGAGTGCTCAAAAAATAGCTCAAATTTCAAAGTTATCATATTGGTTTGGAACCTAGACGACAACGTAGTGCTCATCATCCTTAATCTGATGCAACTTTTTTCGCATGAAATGAACTCCATATGACTCCTGAAACGAGTTTTGTTCACTTTCCCAAACAGGGGAATTTAAAAAAAGGACAGCCTAGTCAGCAGTCCGTACTTCAGACATGGCACTGACTGGGTAGGTGAGGTGGACATTGACTTGGTCAAAGCACCTCTTGGCTAATGAAATTGTGACAAGTGTTTCTTTGTTATTGGTCAGATTTTAATGGTTCTTATTGGTTGGAATGGTGGCCAACCATGGGCTGACATGTGGCCCAGCCATAGGCTACCACATGGTAGCCCGAGAGGCCACAAAAATTGCTGTTATAGTTTGGGCAGAGGCAATGGGGGTCGAACTCGTGACCTCCCAACACACAACAGAGCCCATTGCCAATGAACCATGCATATATGACTTGACCATCTAAATTGCGTATTTGTTATAAAGTTCAATGCGACATAGTTTGGAGGTGGGGCGGACTTAACCACTCCATGTGAACACTGCCACGTCTAACCGTCAGGAGTTATGTCATCGTCGAAGCCTCACCACAGGGGAAAATTGCCAGCCCACGCGGTTATATAACCGCCCCACGTGAACACCTTACCATTAATCGCCAACATTTTATGCGACGCTGGAGGAAAAGGGGCCAACACCAAGGGCTAGCCCATGTGTACATGGCCCCCCATATGACATTATTTTCCACTTTTTTAGGCCTCAGCGGCAAAATTAACCATCCAAAAAATCCGCCTATATTTTGGTGGATTTGGTGGCCCGTTAGTGGAAAATAGGGCAAAAATGAGGGTTCAATGCCAAATTTTGGGCAATTTGTGGAGCAAATAGTGGAGAAACTAGGAGAGTTCATAACTTCTCCAATTTTCAACCGATTTGGGTGCATAAAAGGGTAGATAGGCATTTTTGGACATTCTGAACTCATTGGCGTAGGTTACAAAAATATTTGAGCATTGTAAACACATATTTTTACACATTTGAGAATAATAGAGAGGCCCAAGCCATTGGAAGCTGGACCAAGGAGACGTAGCCTAGGAGGGGTGAACTCCTTCATCATGTTCCTATTGTGATGTGTTGTTGGTGATGTTCTGTACATTTATATGCTACTGTTCAGTTTCTTATTTATGTTAAAATTTCTCATAAAATTAACATAAAAATTCATTTTCACTTGCAATAAACTCATGAATCCTTAAGCACATGAAGATCATTTTGTTTATAATCTGAGGAAGATCTTAGCACAACAAAACTAATATTCTTACTTCGATAATTTTGGTATCAAAGCATTGGGTTTTTCTTTGTGCAAGAAGGATTTAACTGCTTGCAAGTTTATGTCATGCTTACAAGGTTAAAAATCAAAAGAGGAGAAGGGAAGCTGGTTGGAAGCCCTGAAGTTGGGTCAAGGGGAAGGATGGCAAGGTTATCACAATCTCCAACACCAGTTCATCCTCAAGTTGTAGTTGAGACTCTAGTGAGAATTTCTCATGAAGGAGAACCTAAAAACATGACAAAAGATGTGAAGGTCTTCATAAATGCTTTCTTTGATATGACAGAGATTGTGAAGGTCCTCTATGAAGAGAGGAATACGAAGCTATAGGGTAAAAGCTCCAAACGTCCCAAAGGAGAAGGTTTTGCAGGAGGAGGTAATGGAATTGGAGGTAAAACTCCACCCTATCCACCATCTTCTTCATCTTCTTCTTCACAGGCATCTTCACCCTCTTCCACTAACACAACCCCTACTCATACTCATCATCATACTTCAAAAGGAACTGGTAAATCACCTTTTTAAAAACTTGATGTTAAATTTGAGATCCCCATGTATAATGGTGAAGTGAATGCAAAGAAGCTTGACAATTGGATTCATTAGTTGGAGGTCTATTGCAGGATTCAAAACCTTCAAGAGGATGACATAAAGATTTAGTTAGCCTCCTTGAGAATGGAGGGTGCATCACTGGTATGGTGAGAATCAAAGACCCAAGAGGAGATTAAAAAAAATGGTAAGATCTCAATTTCTTGGAATGATTTCATTGTTGCAATAAAAAGACAATTCTACCCTCTAGCTTATATGAAGAAAGCCATCATGAATTGGTAGAACTATAGACAGCTTAAAGGTCAAAATGTGCAAGATTACACCCAAGAATTCAAAAAAAGGTCTTTGATGTTAGGTGTAGATTTGCAATCATAGGACACATTACTGAAGTGCATAGGGGGTTTATGCAGTTAACTTAGGCACACTATCTTAATGTTTAATCCCAATAATCTAGATGATGTGTATGTGTAAGCCACTCATCTTAAGGTAAGAGGGAAAATAACTCCAGAAGAAGGTAGTAAAAAGCCATTTAAGGATAAAGGAAAAGAAAAGGGTTTCAAAGGGAAGGGAAAGAAAAATTCATCTATCAAGAAGGAAGGAGAGACATTAACATGAAAACATTGTTCCAAAGAGGGTCATGATGAAGCTCATTGTTGGAAGCTTCATCCCAAAATGTAACCAAAGAAATTTAACAACAAGGGAAAACAAAAGACAATTGCAACCACTCAACACAATTTGGGATCTGATTCGAGTGATGAAACTAAAATTATAGCCATGGGTATGAAAGGAAAAGAATCCATTGCTTGCACTAGTACTTCAAATTCACAAAATGAAACTCCAAATGAAAAGAAGAGGATGGAACGTTATCACATAAGGGTGATCTCAAAACATAGCAAAATTGATACACTTTTCGAGTGGTTTTCAAGCCAATCTTATCTCTGAGAACATTGTCAAAAGTTTAAACTTGGAAACATTCCACATCATAAACCATATCCACTTGGATGGGTGTGTGACAATGCACAATTGCAGGTTACTAGAAAGTGTAAACTGAAATTCACCATTAATGCAAATTTCATAGATGAAGTGGAGCTTGATGTTGTGCCATTAAACATATGTGGTATAGTTTTGGGAAGCCTGTACCTCTATGATAGAAAAACTATCTTCCATAGACATAAAAGCAAATACCATTTGTTAAAAGATGGAGTAGAATATATTTTGAAAGCTCATAGCAAGAAACTAAATATTTCACTTGTTAGTGCAGGACAGATGAAAATACTAGTGAATTCAAGCAAGAATTTTGTGCTTCTAATGATCAAACCCAAAAATGATGTTGATAATAAAGCTTTTAAAGGTTGTGATTCAAAATTGAAATCTGAATTGGTTTATTTAGTTAACCAATATGATGAGATGTTTCAGGAAACAAAAGGATTGCCTCCCAAGAGAGGAATCCAACATGAGATATAGTTGCAGCAAGATTGTCGTCTTCCTAACATTGGCATGTACAGGATGTCAGTGATGGAAAGTGAAAAAATTAAAAAGAAAATTCAAGAGTTGTCGATAAAGGGATCATCAGGTCATCTTCCTCGCCATGTGGTTCACCTATTGTTTTGGTGCCAAAGAAGGATGGAACATGGTGCATGTGTGTGGACTTCTGTGCATTGAACAAAATTACGGTAGATAACCATTACCCACTGCCTGGAATAGATGATTTACTTGATCAATTGAAAGATAAAAAGTATTTTACTAAGTTGGAATTAAGGAGTGGCTACCATCAAATTAGAATTGTTGAAGGAGAAATTTGGAAGACAACATTCAAAACAAAACAAGGTTTGTTTGAATGGCTAGTTATGCCTTTTGGTTTATGTAATGCTCCTGCTACATTCATGCATGTGATGAATGATGTGTTGAGACCATTTCTTGATGATTTTGTTATAGTCTACTTAGATGAAATCTTAATTTTTATTAAATCTCGTGATGAACATGTCATGCATGTGAGAAAATCACTTGATGTCTTAGAGAAAGAACAATTGCATCTTAAGATGTCAAAATGTGAGTTTGGAAAAACTTCTTTAGTTTACTTGGGTCATATTGTTGGAGGAGGTGAGTTGAAAATAGATCCCTCCAAGGTTGATGTCATTTTGAATTGGCCAAGGCCCAAGACAGTTACTGAAGTAAGAAGTTTTTTTGGAGCAGCCCAATATTGGAGGAAATTCATTGCTAAATTTTCTTCTATAACAATGCCTTTGCATGCATTAACAAGTGTGAAAAAGGTTTTTCAGTGGGGAGGAAAACAACAAAAGGCCTTTGATACACTGAAGGAAAAGATCAGTTCAACTCTAGTACTTGAACTTCCAGACTTGAGACAGTCATTTGAGATTCAGACAGATGCTAGTGACTACGTCATGGGTGCTTTCCTCATGCAACACGGTAAGCATATCTATTTTCATTTAGAAACTTTCAATGGTGCAGTGATTAACTATCCTACATATGACACGGAATTGTATGCATTTGTGAAAAGTGTGAAAATGTGGAAACGCTACTTGATGGGTAAGGAAACAACTATTCATACTGATCATCAACCATTGAAATACTTGCAATCTCAATCAAAGTTGCAACAATCAAGGCACTTCCGATGGATGGGTTTTCTTCAACAATTCCACTTGGTAATCAGGTATAGGAAAATTATCTACAATAAATTTTCTTATATGCTTTCTAGGCCTATTGTTAGTGCAGCTAATTTATTCAAGCATTATTATGCTTTGAATGAAAGTTATATTGAGCAATATGCATTAGACAATGACTTTCAGGATGTTTATGCAAGCTTGAGTCAAGCTAGCCAAGTAGAGGTATTGGATTATCACTTGCATGATAACTTGTTGTACCATCTTGGAAAGCTTTGTATTCCATAGGGAGAAAGAGTCAACATCATAAGAAAGCCACATGCTTCTCTTATTACTAGTCGTTTTGGTGTAAGTAAGACAGTGGCACATCTACAAAAGTATTTTTATTGGCCTCGTATGCTTGAAAGTGTGTCACATTTTATTAAATGATGTTCATTATCTATAGTCAATAATCCTAGCAATAGGAAGTTAGGATTGTACACACCACTTTCGTTTCCTTCACAACCATGGGAGAGTGTTTTTGTGGATTTTGTAGGAGGTCTTTCATTGTAAAAAAGAGGTCATGGTTATTTGTATGTAGTTGTGGATAGGTTCAGTAAAATGTGTATTTTGATGCCATGTAAACAGACGTTACAGCTGAACAGATTTCTCAATTATTCTTTTAGAATGAATGAGTGCATTTTGGATTGCCCACATCCATTGTTAGTGATCGAGATTCTTGATTTGTTGGGAATTCTTGGTCAAGGTTTTGGGGACACATGGACACCAAACTGAAAAAGAGTACAACATTTCATCCACAATTAGATGGTCAAATAAAGGTGGTGAACAGGATAGTGATACATCTTCTTCGTGGATATTGCAGCAAGCATCCTAAGCTGTGGGATGAACATTTTCACTATATTCAACATGCTTACAACCTTACCAAGCACTCTTCAACTAAAACATCGCCATTTGAGGCATGTTCGAGATACTTGCCTAAGTCTCCTTTCGATTTCATTTTTGGAAAAGATGTTTCTATTTATGGTCATAGTTACATAGACAAATTAAGAAGGTTCATTCAGAAAATCCAATTGGTACACCAAAGAGTTCAAGAACAACTTGAAAAGAGCCAAGGTAGGTCGAAATCAAGGCATGACAAGCATTGTGTAGGTCACAAGTTCCAAGTCGATGATGAAGTTTGGCTCCACATTGGAAAAGAGAGGCTCAAAGGAGAAGGTAAAAAGCTAAAACCAATTAGATATGGTCCATTTAGAATTTTGGAAAATATTGGTAACAATGCCTTCAGGTTGGATTTTCCTTCATATATGCAAGTTTATGTTGTTATTAATGTTGAGAACTTAAGGTTGTATGAGTGTCCATTGATTGAAGATCAAGGAGAAAATGTTCAAATTCCTTCCATAGAGGATTTTTCTCCTGAATACCTTGATGAACTACAGTAAGACAACATTCTTGACAGAAGAACAAGGTCTTCGAAATGAGGGAATGTGGATTACCTTCGAGTAGGGCTCAATGGAACAAATCTTTCAAAGGCCAAATGGATTGAGATTGGAAAGGTGAGGGAATTGTACCCTCACTTGTTGGACAACTGAAAATGATCTTTTGGAGTCCAAAAGGCTTCCAGTGGGGAGGAATGATCAGGTGCTCAAAAAATAACTCAAATTTCAAACTTGTGAGATTCGTGTGGAATCTGGATGACTGCATAGTGCTCATCATCCTGAATCCAATGCAAATGATTTCACATGAAACAGACTTTGAATGACTCCATAAATGAGTTATGTTCACTTTCCCAAACAAGTGAATTTAAAAAAAAAAGGACAGCCAGTCAGCAATCCATACAACTGACGTGGCGTTAACTGGGAAGGTGAGGTGGACATTGACTTGGTCAAAGCGCTTCTCGGCTAATGAAATCGTGACAAGTGTCACTTTGTTATTGGTTGGATTTTAATGGTTCTTATTAGTTTGAATGATGGCCAACCATGGGCTAACATGTGGCTCGATTGGAGGCCACCAAAATTGTTTGTATAGTCCGGGTGGAGGCAGCGGGGTTCAAAACTACGACCTATGAACACACAATGGAGCCCATTGCTATTGCACCACACAGATATGACTTAACCATATATATTGCGCATTTATTATAAAGTTCAATGTGACATAGTTTGTAAGTGGGGTGGACTTAACTGCCCCATGTGAACACTACTACATCTAATCGCCAGGAGTTATGTCACTGCTGGAGCTTGAATGCTGGGGAAAACCACTAGTCCACATGGTTATATAACTGCCCCATATGAACACCTTACCAATAACTGCCAACATTTTGTGTGACCACTTGAGGAAAAGTGGCCAATGCTGAGGGCTAGCCCCTACGTGCATGGCCCCCCATATGACCCTATTTTCCAAATTTTTAGGCCTTGGTGGAAAAATTAACTGTTTGACAAATCTGCCCAAATTTCGGCAGATTTGGTGGCCCGCTAGTAGAAAATATGGTGAAAATGAGGGTTGAGTAATGGATTATGGGAAATTTATGGGGTGAATAGTGGACAAATTAGGAGAGGTCATAACTTCTCCAGTTTTTTACCAAATTGGGTGCATAAAGAGGCTAGGTATCCATTTTTGGACATTTTGGACTCACTGAAGTAGGTTATAGAAGCATTTGATCATTGTAAACACATTTTTTTACACATTTGAGCATAATAGAGAGGCTTAAGCCATTGGAATATGGACCAAGGAGATGTAGCCAAAGAGTGGTCAAATCCTTCATCATGTTCCTATTGTGATTTGTTGTTAGTGGTGTTATGTACATTTATATGTTGCTATTCAGTTTCTTATTTATGTTAAAATTTCTCATAAAATTAACATAAAAAATCATTTTTACTTGCAATAAACTCATAAATCCTTAAGCACATGAATAGCATTTTGTTTATAATCTGAGGAGGATCTTAGCACAACAAAACTAATATTCTTAATTACATCAACAATCCAAACATAGGTCCTTCTTTGATTGCATCCATGATATTTACAACTCAGTAAATCATACAACTGATAGTACATTGACCCTGCACTCTAGTCTCAACTAGGTCTTTCTCTAAACTAACATGCATGAGTTTCTCATTAAGGAATCTTCAGTTAACTGGAGTAACACTTGTGGATGCACCAGTGCACAAGCTGATTGTTAGTCCTCTATTAGTTCCATAAACAGTTAGAACTAATTTAACTGACCATAAATCAGTAAACTAAGTTATCTAATTACAACTCAATTTAAACTCATACTGGACCCGTAAAATTTAGAGAGAACATATACATGACTACAGAAACACTTCCAACTCGAAATTCCTAAGACAGTTAAGTTAATTAAACTTAATTAACTATTTACAAGTTGCTATGAGAATAGAATTTTATTTTAATTCTTAGTTTAATTCAAGGGAAAATTAAACTGGAATTTCTTGTTGCCTTTTCTCAAGAACCAATTGCTAGAAAACCAACTTTGAAAGAGTTGGAGGAAAAACAATGTTCAAGGCAAAGGTTAACTCTTGTTGAAAGAAAAACTTTGTTGGCTTATGAAGTAAAGATAAAAAAAACACAAGTAGAAACATCTTCTATAAGAAAACAAAAATAAACAAGAAAATTAATTGTTCAACCTATCCTTGAACAAATTGAGAAGGTTGAAGACGTATAATCTCAATTTTTTCCTAAAAAATTTGAAACAACTAAAAGAGATATGGTAGAAGAAGGACAAGGATCCAATATTCCAATACTAACTCCAGAACAATGGATAGAATATGAAAGACAACGAAGAGAATGGGAAAATAAAAGAGAATAAGATATAAAAATAGAAGAGGATACCAAAATATAAAATGAAAACAAGAGAAGGGAAGACGAAAGAGAAGAAAATGACCAAGAAACTACTTTTGGATTTTCAATCTTAGACACTAGAGAAATTTTGGGAAAAGAGGTAAAAATAAAAAATATTCCACCCTCTCTTTTACAAAATTTCTATGGTATGGCTTCTGAAGATCTTGACTCATTCTTATTTGAATTTGATATTCTATGTCATACTTATGGTTATACTGATCATACACATAAGCTTCTTCTTTTACCTTCTACTCTTAAAACACCTACATTAAAGTGGTTCATGGGATTAGGTGAACATACTATTATGAGTTGGGAAGACATGAGAAAAAATTTCCTTAAGAAATGTCAAGCATACTGTAGGCCTAGTAATTCAAAGGATTATATTTTTAGAATGTCTTAACAAGAAGATGAAAGTTTAGAGGAACATTCATAAAGAATTCTCTATAACTTACAAAAATCTAAACATCATTATTTAAACTCTGATACCATGCAAACAATATTTTTGAAAGACATACAAGATGAGGATCTTGATATTCTTAATGTGATGGGAAAAGGAGATATTTCATATTTACCATTTGATGAAATTGTAGAGTTATGTCAAAAATACTCAAGAGATAGAGCTAAAACTGGAAAGAGAGATGCAAATTTTAAAGTTACGAAATCAGCAACAACAAGTATAAAAAGAGTTGAACTAGGAAACTTGTTTGAATATTTCAAAACCGTTATATTAACTACATCAGGAACACAATTTGATATACTAAAAACAAGAAAGAAATAAGAAGAACAAAATCAAGTATTATCATTTTTTTGTTCTAAATGTAGAAAGAATCATTTGTTGAAGGAATGCCCTTTAGAAAATATTCATGTTTGTGGAATTTGCATTGAAAATCATGCAACTGATGATTGTCCAAAGTTGAAGGAAATACAAAAAAAAACAAATGGAAGAAATTCAAGGAATTGAATCTCTTTACTACTTAGCACCAAGAAGACCTTTGAAACCATGATTTTCAAGTATGCATCAAAATCCTACTCAACAATTTGCTCAACAATTTCCTCAAAATTATTAGTATCTTGTTCAGAATTTATGGAATACTCTTATGCCTTGGTATGATTAGCCTCCTCGGCAAACTCAAAACCAACCTTCTCTAGGTTGGCGAGGATATGCTTATGGAACCCAACCTCCTCAACTATTTTATTCTCAGCCATATCAACAAACCTATTAGTCCTATCCTTAACAACCTCTTCCATATCGATAATTTCAGCAACCCCAACAACCAAATCCATTTCCTCAACAATCATTACATGCACCACCATTAACTAAACCTCAACAACTTCAACTGCCATCTAACCAACCACCACCTAGACCAACTCAATTACCAACCTAGCCAGTGGAAAATCTAAGTAATAAAGTAGAAGGACCAATATATAGTGTTGAGGAAGGAACTTCATTTCGTACATATTCAATCCTTCTTTTTCAAGATATTCATTTAAGGTTTGAAAAATTTCTATAAAAAGACTCTCCTATCATTATAGAAGAACAAATAGAAGAGGAGGAGAGTCCTGAAAAATCCAATACATAACATATAATAAAAGATAATCAAATTCAAAAGAGTAAAACAAAAATGACTCAAACACCTCCTTTCCCAGAAAGGTTAATTGAGCAAAAATCTTTAATTTCTTTTCTTGAATTTGATGTCTTAGATGAATTAAAAAATGCTTATGTGAAAATCTCTTTATTGCAAGCTATTAAGGATATTCTAATCTATACAAAGGTAGTTAAGGAATAATGCATAAATAAAACCAGAAAAATAAAGTAGGATCCACCAACCATTCATGTGATTAGAAAGCTAGCTAGCCTCATGTCAACAAATAGTACAATTAAAAAATATGTTGATCCTGGAATACGAATGGTGACAATTTCCATTAACAATTTTTCAGTTTCTAAAAATTTAATTGACTTGGGAGCTGCTATTAATGTAATGACAATAGAAGCAATGAAATAAATGAATTTGCCAAACATTCAAACAACCACTACAATTTTGTAACTAGCTAATAGATCTAAAGTAGTGCTAGAAGCTGTGCTTGAAGATATCATAGTTTCTCTGGATTCTTGGGCGTATCCAGTAGACTTCTTAGTTCTTCAACCAAAGTCAAATTAATGAGGGCACCCATTAATTCTTGGAAGGCCTTGGTTATCCACAACTAATGCCTTCATTGGTTGTAGATTAGGAAGCATTATTATTTCACATGAAAATGAAAGGAAACATATAACACTTTATCCTCCTACTTAATCACCTTCTTTGGTATCATGGCCTAGTGAAATAGAACAACAAAGGAAAGAATTAATTCAACCTATCTTAATCATTAATCAAGATTTTGATTTCAGAGAAGAGGATAATGAGGATTTAATAGATTATTTCATTTATGAACTGAATATTTCAGAGAAATTAAGAACTATGCAATATAACGTTGCAAGTCAGATTCTAGAACAATATTTTCAAGAAAATTGCACAATAAATTCTTTGAAAACATCACTTGATGCTATTTTTCTTGTTAATTAAATCACACATTCTCAAAGAAAAACAATTGAAATCAATCCTAAAAAATGTCTTAACATTGGAAACAATTTGCAACCATCACAAGAAGAACAATTGATTGCATTATTAAAGAAATATTCAAATGTATTTTCTTGGGATTACACTGATATGCAAGGAATTAATCTTGAAACATGTATTCACCATATTTACATAGATGATAGTGTTAAACCTATAAGGCAACCTCAACAAAGAATGAACCTATTGTTGATAGAGATAGTTAAGGAAGAATTGCAAAAATTATTACATGTAGGATTTATCTACCCTATCTCAGAGATCCAATGGTTTTCTCCTTTAGTAGTGGTTCCAAAGAAGAATGGGAAATGGAAAGTCTATGTAGATTATAGGGAATTGAACAAAGCAACTCTTAAAAATAATTTTCCATTACCATTCATAGATCAAGTCTTAGACTCATTGGCTGGAAAAAAAAAATTCTCCTTTTCTAGATGGATTTAGTGGGTACAATCAAATCAAAATAGAATTAGAAGACCAAGACAAAACTACTTTTACATGTCCTTGGGGTACATATGCAATAATGTCTTACCCTTCGCATTATGTAATGCACTAGCTACTTTTCAAAGAGCATTTGTGGTCATTGTTTTTTATTTGATACATGAATGTGTAGAAGTTTATATGATGATTTCACTGTGTATGGAAATACTTTTGACGATTGCCTAAAACATTTGGAATTTTTTTTATAGAAATGCATTGAAACAAATTTATCCCTTAGTAATGGAAGAAGTTTCATGATGTTAACATAAGGAGTAGTGTTGGGTCATCATATTTCCTCTTCTTGAATAAAAGTAGATCCAACAAAAATCCAAATCATTGTAAATTTGTCAGCACCAACAAATCAAAGATATGTAAGGAGTTTTCTTGCATATACAAGATATTATCGAAGATTTATTTAGAATTTTAGCAAAATGGCCTTGCCCTTATTGCAATTACTTGCAAAAGATGTACAATTTTATTGGAATGATAATTGTCAAGTTGTATTTGATAAGCTCAAACAAAAACTATCCACAACAACACCTATTTTAGGAGGACCCAATTGGGATTTTCCATTTCATATTTCTAATGATACATCAGATACTACGATAGGTACATATCTAGGTCAAAAAGAGAATCATATGACTTATGCTATTTATTTTATTAGCAAAAATATAACCCCTGCAGAGTTGAACTACACAATTACTGAGAAAGAAATGTTGGCAGTAATTCATGGTGTGAATAAATTTCGACATTACATCACAAGTTATGAAGTCTTCATCCATACATATCATTCTGCCATTAGGTATTTGATGAATAAATCCATTACTAATGGAAGAATAACAAGGTGGTTTTTATTGATGCAAGAATTCAACATTACTACCCTAGATAGGCATGGAAAGGAAAATCAAGTGGCAGATTTTCTATCTTGATTACATACATCTGGTCAGATTGTTCTTGTTTCAAATAAATTTACTGATGAACATTTACTTTCAATATCAGTTATATCTCCATGGTATGCTGATATACCTGATTAATGTATCAACAAGAAAATTAAATCAGCATTTAACATCAAAAGAGAAAAGAAAAGTGATTAGAGAAAGTGCTAGATATACATGGCTTAAGGGAGATCTTTTCTATACTGGTTCTGACCTTATAATAAGGTGATGTGGAAGAAAATTTGAAAAATTATAAATTTTAAAAGCTTGTCATAATGAATCTTATGGTGGACATTTTGCAGATAAAAGGGCAACATACAAAGTACTAAATATAGGCTATTATTGGCCATCAGTATTAAAATATTCAAAAAATCATGTCAAGAAGTGCGATAGATGTCAAAGGATAGGTAGACATGTACAGTCCAATGAAATTCCATTGAAGCCACAAGTTATTATAGAGCCATTTGAAAAATGGGCTCTTGATTTTGTTGGTCCTATCAATTGACCATCTAATGGAAAAAATTACATCTTGGTGTGTACTAACTATGTCACAAAATGGGTGGAGGCAAAGGAAATGACAAAGGCAATAGAAAATACAGTAGTAACTTTCCTCTTTGAATAAATATTTGTTAGATTTGCAGTACCAAGACAAATTGTAATAGATCGAGCACAATTCACTTCAAAGCTGGTTAGAGATCTTACAAAAAAATACAAAATCAAACATAGAAATTCAACTCCATATTACCAACAATAAAATGGACAAGTTGAATTTACAAACAAAGTTCTTGAAATTATTATGACAAAGAAAGTAAAAATTCATAGGAAAGACTAGTCAGAAAAGTTAAATGAAGAATTTTGGACCTACAGAATAACATGGAAAAACATTATCAGATTTAGCCCTTATCAACTTGTGTATGGAAAAGAAATTCTTCTACCTATTGAATTTCAAATTCATACATATAAAATTGTAGTTGAACTAGGATTAGATCTATCAAAGGCACAAAAACAAAGGATCATGCAAATAAATGAATTAGATTAAATTAGAAAAGAAGTTGTGGAACATACATCACTGATTCAACAACAAAGGGAAAAATGGGATGACAAGTTCATTAAAAAGAAAGAGTTTCATGCAGGAGACTAGGAATTATTATTTGATTCCAAATACAAATACTTCAAGGAAAAATTCATTACTCATTGGTATGGTCCTTATGACATTGAAGAAGTATATGACAATGGATCAGTCAAAATCAAAACTATAGATGAAGCAACCACATCATTCATGTTCAATGGACATAGACTAAAAATTTACAATAAGCCTGTAAATAAAGAAGATTTTCTCAAAAATTTTTCAATAGAAGAAGATTTGGAAGTAGTGGAAAAGCATAGTGATGTTCCTACACTACCTTCAAAAAAAAAAAAAAAAGGTCAAAAATAATAAAGGGGTTTGGCTTGGACGATTTTTTACGGGTTGTTTGAGGCGAAGGGACTGAGTGACGAGGGTTTTGAAAAGGGGGCGATAAAAGCAAGCTGGTAACTATGGAGGGGCATGGAGGAGGGAGCTCCACGCCCTCCTATAGTAACGTGGTTTCAAACAGAAGCAAAGAGATGAGTCTGAACAATTTCTGGAAACCAACGGAGGCAGAGACAAAGACAACCGATACTCAAAAGCTAGAAAGCAGCAAATCCTTAGAAGAGGAAGGGACCCACAAGGAGGCTAGGAGGGAAATGAAATCTGGAGACAACAGTCAGAAAATGGAGAATATATCTACGATGGAACCCTGCAAGCCCAAGTCTAACATCAAACCTTGGGTGGTCTTAAATGATCCTACACTACAGGTGCACAGAGATCACATGGCAACTTATGCAGCCATATGCAAGTTTATGGGTATATGGCCCACGGAGAAAGCGTTGTACACATGGATAAGAAACAACTAGAAACCGAAGGGAGAAATAAATCTACATCTTGGGTCCAAGGGTTTTTTCACAGTGGTTTTCACTAACCTGGAGGACAAAGACAGAGTTTTCAAAGGACGACCCTACTTCTACACTGCTGATGGCCTTTACATGCGACCTTGGATGATGAACTTTGTTCTGGAGCAAGAAACATTCACTTTGGTCCCGATATAGATTAGATTATACTCCTTACCTTTAGATTATTGGCTGCCGGAATCCTTAAAAGCTATAGGTAATAAATTAGGGCATTTTATAAAGATATTAGAGGCGACTCTGTGAGGTAAATATACCTCCCTCACCCGCATATGTGTAGAAATGGACTTATCGGGAGCACTCCCGGATGAAGTCATCCTAGAAGTATATGATGAGGAAAGGGTACAGGCAGTCGACTATGAACACATCCGATTTAGATGTCGTAAATGTCATGAACATGGGCACCTCTTCAGAGACCACCCACTCAGCAAAAGGGAGGACAACCTGAAAACCAACACAGGAAAAGACCCTAAAGGTTTCACCAAAGTGGGAGGTAGAGGGAAAGGAGGGAGAAAAAAGTACCAAAAGAAACCTAGCGAGAACAAGCTACCAAGTCATAATAGTTTCGAGATTTTACAAGAAGAAGAGGGGGGATGGAACGAATAAGAAACCAGAGGACATTCATATAGAGAAAGAAAAAGAGGATAGTATGGAAATCATAGAGGAATATAATGAACAAAAGGAGGACCCGCCAAGCACTATGGAACTTGGCAGGGACCATGAGATGACCCCAAGTGAAGGAGGTACAGACGACCAAGACCTATAGGAGATTCTCGAGAGGGAGAACCTTGAATTAGAAAAGTTTCTAGAGCATGGAACCAACAAAGGGATTGACTCTCTGCCACAAGAGGAGTTTGACAGAGTACAACAACTATTCCTATGAAGGTCTCAAACAAAGGTTGCAGGAGTCAAAAGGAACTACGACAGCCAGGAGCATATAGGGGTTAATTCAATGGAGATTTCATCAGGACACTCCATAAAAAATCTAGGAAAGAAAAGAGGAAGAAAGAGGCAGAATGAACTTCTGTCAAAGTGTGGGAAACTCATGATTAATTCAGGTAAGATGAAAGATCTCACTAGTTATGCTTTCACAAACCCATCATTACTAATCTTACAACCTGGAACATTAGAGGACTAGAGGACTAGGAAGTAAAAGAAAACAAAGAAATCTCAGTAACATAATAAAAGAAGAAAAACCAAATATGGTGTTTATACAAGAAACAAAATGCTCAGCAGACAAGATCAAAGAAATACATAGCAAATGGCTTATCAAATATGAGTACCTAGAAGTCAAAGCAAATAATACAGCAGGGGGAATTCTTACCCTATGTAATCCTCATAAATTTGAGATCCTAGATGCTGAGTCATCCAAAAACCACCTTTAAATGGTTATACAACCTTTGGGGGACAAAGATTGTTACATGATCACAAATGTCTATGGTCCTCAACTTCTTGAAGACAAACTCAGGCTCCTCAGCTCTTTTGAGGAGCTAAGATAGAGACACCTAGTAATCCCCTGGATTTTGGGAGGGGATTTTAACATGATAATATTGCTCACAAAGAAAAAAGGAGGGACCAGAATGCTTGGACGAGACTCAATTGCCTTCCAGAACTTCTTAAACAACATGAGACTAGTGGATATGGACACAATAAATGGTACCTTCACATGGAATAACAAGAGAAGGGGAACTTCCCAATTCGCCTAGAAATTAGACAAATCCCAAAAAATCCTAATTCGCCTAGAGATGAAAACCTCACTCCAAATTTCTCCAAATGCAGCCATCCCCTTAAACATGGTCGAAACATTTCTGTCTTCAATAAACTTAGTAAAACCCTCATTAAACATGAAATCAAATTTGTCAGATTTCGATTAATTAAAATATCTGAAAAACTTCTGGGCTTGCATCTCTAGCTATCATCAACTCTTCACTTTGATCTTTGGTAGAACTTAGATGCCTTCACCTTCGCCAAAGCTGAGAGGTTTCTCCAATAGTACTGCGCAGATAGAAGACAAGGATCCTCAACATAATACCGCTCAAAACAATATCTCAGGTATGTGCTGCAACACCCATGTTATAAATACACAAATAATCAATGATTACGTGGATCTTCATGAGACAGCGCAGGTTGAATCCAAATCTTCAGCATCATGCAATCCAGAATCTAGCGACAACAGCTCCACCTTTGCTACTACCTACATCAATTACCCCCCATCCAATGCCCATTTAAATATCTCAACGCAGAAAATTCGCTAAATGGAGCCATGGTTTAGATAAACTTAATGAATTTTTATCACACATAAACAACCTCTCTAAACACATAAAATTCACTATTGAAATTGAAAAAGACAACCAACTCCCCTTCCTAGATGTCCTCCTTACCAAGAAAAATGGAAAACTAGGCCACCAGGTCTTTAGGAAACAGACTCACACTGACAAATATCTTCATTCAAATTCCCACCAACATCTGAAGCAAAAATTGGTTTCATCAAAACCCTAGCTACGAGAGCTTCAAGAATCTCTGACCCTAAACATCTAGAGGAAGAACTTAACCATCTCCACAAGGTCTTTATAAACAATGGCT
The DNA here is from genome assembly GCA_000404065.3 of Pinus taeda. Classification (NCBI taxonomy): domain Eukaryota; kingdom Viridiplantae; phylum Streptophyta; class Pinopsida; order Pinales; family Pinaceae; genus Pinus; species Pinus taeda. The sequence continues at coordinate 52,101 of APFE031425635.1, forward strand.
ATCAGAAAAACATTATCCAAAAAATAAATAAAGAATCCATAACCAAAAACCAAAAAAGGAAAACTCTTGAAAACCCTAGAATCTCCTTACCCTATATAAAAGGAACCACAGACAAAATTGCCAGAATTCTCACCAAGCATAACATCATGGTTTCCTTTACGCCCCCTAACACCATAAAAAACATGCTTGATTCTGCTAAGGACTTAATAGACCCAAAAAATCACAAAGGAGTATACTTGATTCCCTGCTCATGCAGAAAAGTATATATAGGTGAAACAGGGAGATCCTTTGGCATAAGATTAAAAGAACACATTAATGATATTACAAGAAACAGATCAGAAAAATCAGATCTGGTAGAGCACGCATGTTCTTCCTCACACTATATTTGTATGGAACAAGCAAAATTAATTCACAAGGAAGAAAATTATTTAAAAAGAATGGTGAAAGAGGCAATTGAAATTGAGAAATCCTCCAACAACATGAATATAGATGACGGACTAAAATTAAGTAGCACCTGGAAACCCTTATTAAATAAAATAAAAAAGCAGTAAATACAAATTAATAAAATAATA
>APFE031425645.1:3715-15535 GCA_000404065.3 Pinus taeda
TATATGCTATATTTTCCTGCTTACTATGATACAAATGATTTGTTTTTTATTTTTACATGTTTTGCAAATGTCTATCCAACACATAATTAGCTAATGCATCTGTCAATTTATTTATGTGTCTAGGAATATGATGATATGTAATGTAATCAAAATTTATCTCCAATAGACGAATACGTGGATACATTCTCAATATCTTAGGGTTTCTGATGGAATTTTTCCCGTTGAGTTGAAGAACAACAAGCTGTGAATCAAGGTTGACGACCAAATCCCAGATGCCAAGAGTGGTAGCTTCTGAAAAAGATTCGGTAACTGCGCTATACTCAACAATGTTATTATTTGTTTGACCTATACAAATTACTTGAAGATCAATCAACTCACCATGGGGGTCATAAATGGCTAAGGCTGCGGATGATAGGTTCCAAGTACTTCGGCAAGCACCATCAGCAAAACTGATGTGAGGAGACATTGACATCTGCAAAGTAGGAAAAAACGTAATAATAAGGAAAGTTGCCTGCAAAACAACTCACAAAACCACATTGCACAAAAATGAATGACACACTTACTGTATAAAAGTAACCATGCAAGATGACCTAAGCATAGTACTTTGTGAGAGAGTGCTTGTTGGGACTCAGGTACTCAATCGACACAGATGAACACCGGATTTTTACCGTTGACATAACGAGTAAGCATAGACTCAGCCAAATAGTAGAGTAGAACTCATATAAGGTTTTTCCTACAGGCCCCCTGGGAGAGGGAGGGTTACGAGTCAAATGACAACCCCATTACAAGAATGAGAAATTGGGGAAAACATGGGGAGGGAGAAAAAACCTGAATCCATGAGGGGATAAAGGTGACCTTAGTTGAAAGATCTTGATAATGGCAAATGAAACTGACATGCCAATAGGCAACAGAGAGTAGAACTTCTCAAGACACATAGACGTGACCATCATGCCAGAATTGAGCCACAAGTATTGAGAAAACATGTCAAGAGAGGTTTTCGAAACAAGATAATAAGAGGACACTGGAGGAGAAGCTGAAACAATTTCCACGTAATTAATTTTGGCAGGACTTAACAAAATTACCTCGCTCCATGTGTCAACAAGATTCAGAGAAGGTATGACCCAAGGATCAGATTTGACCGAGATCATGTTAATAGAGGCAACATGAGGAGGTGGGATCAGAAAGATACCCATCAAAGCAGGATCTTTAAAGAGTCTTGCCCCCACACTCTCATAAGAAGCACTGGTGTGCTTTACATACAGAAGATTGCCATCCGAGGAGGAAGAGGCAAAAAAGGATATTTGGTCAACTGTGACTATTTTCCCTTGATGGTGAAAACGAATCACACAAAACAAGGAGGAGACTACAACATGCATAGCATGGGTCCAACTCCATCCGAGTAGAAGATTATAATTAAGATTAGTGTCAACAATCGTGACCTCAACATGCACTGTCTCGCCCTCCAAAGTAATGGAAACGTTGGGTAAGACACCGAATGGTCACGGATCGTGCCCGTCAAAAGCTTCCAAAGTGTTAGGGGACTGGTTCAAAGTAGGAGAACCAATTTCCTTCCAATAATCAATAAACATGATGCAAGTGGAAGCACCTTCATCAATGACAGTTCTATGAATGGTTTTCTCATTGATGATGACTTGAATGAGAAAGGCAATTTGATGAGGAAGACACAGAAAGTGGTTTTCTCTATCAAAACATATAAGGCTAGAATCAGTAGGATCAATACCCCCAATAGCCCACAATAATGATTTCCGTTGAGATAGACAGCTTTGAAGTACCTCGAGGGTAGACATAGGCGATGGCACCTGAGCCAAATCCTCAAAAATATTATAGTGCTGAGCGTCACGAGCATTGAGATTGTACAAGGATTCTCGCAACACACCTCGTGAAGGTGGTCAAACGGCAAAATCGGGGTTAGGTTGCTCGATATGAAGAGTACCAGAACTTGACAGGGCAGAAGAAGAAGGTGTAGCTTTTTTTTCTTTCCCTGTTGTCGAAGGAGTTTGATAATCTTTTGATCTAGTAGCCACACTAATGGGCATACTCATCATGAACACTTACGAACCTAAGGAATCAAATGATTGATGCTGGTCTACCATTTGGGTCTGCTGGGACAGAAATTGATTTTTTAGGACAGTTGGGGTCCCTTTGAGAAAACAAATAACTTCAGATTGCCTGGGACAATCCTTAGTGTAGTGATCCTCCTCACAGATGAGGCACAAATAATTAGGCTTCCATTGGGAGGCATCACCAACAAACAACTTAGGAGGACCCTGTTTTGGGGCATCGGCTTTAGCTTTGCCTTTGCCTTTCTTCCTACCCTTCAAGGATTTGTTCGCTGCGGTAGACTGAACAGTGTCGACCTCTAAGGTTTTACCAGGGCCAAGTGGATTCTAATAGGGAATGTTGGAAGCAGTGTTGGAGGATGACTTCTATTTGGAAGAAGATTTTGCAAGGGCCTGTGATACTGAACCAATTACTTCATCAACAGGAGGTGTAGCCTGTGACTTTGATGTTGTTGCATCAGATGAGGGCCTCAGAGCATCAGGTAATAAATAATACAAAGTGCCAGAATGAGAGTAAATGAGATCTAAGTATTGGGCATGAGCAATGGCTTGCTCCACCGTAATGCACCCACCCATAGCAATATCAAGAGCAATTGGAGTGATGAATGATTTGGTAAAACATTCAGTCAGTAACTGATCAACTATATCGAATTTGATCAGGCAATGCCTACGTATCCATTGATGGATGTGATCAGAGATGTGGGTCGCAGTGTTTTTCTTGAGCGATGTAAGCAAATAGGTGCCAGTTTCATAGCAAACCGACAATTGGAAATGCTTGAAGAAATCCATGGCTAAAGAGTTGAACTCATAATAAGTACCTCATGGGAGCTCAACGTACCACTTGGCTGCAGTGCCTGTAAGAGTTCGTTGGAAAAGACAAAGACAAATAGAGTCGTTAACATGAGAATTCGAAGAGCACCAGAGGTGATATGTCATAACATGGGCTTGAGGATCTTCTTTTGCTTTCCCATCAAACTTTGGACAATCGCTCAAGATCTTGGATGGGACCGGAGGCCAGTAGGGAAAATGAAGATTTGGATCATTTGTGAGTCGAGACACATTTGGGAACTCTAGTGTAGCCAAGAATGGAAATTGAGTATTGAAAGGCATTAGAGGTCAATAAGAAGGTCCAACTGGAGGAGCCCAGCCCTGCTTGTAAGGATTCTATCCCCATAGTGGAGGGTTCTGTTTATAGGGCATTTAGTTTTTCCCCCACTGTAGGTTACCTTGCCCACATGGAGGATTTTGACCTTGAAAGCCTTGAAATTGTCCAGCCATAGGTTGTTGATAAGAAACATATGAGTTAAAAGGCTATTGTGCCTATTGACCATGGACACATGGGTTGTACACCTGGCATCCATGGGCATACGAGTTTCAACCTGTTGGCCTTGGACATAAGAATTTTCGACCGACTATACTTGGGAAAGAGGATTTTGAACCTGTTTCCCTTAGACATGTGGGTTAGGGCCCTACTGCTACATGACATGACCTAGACCTTCTCCTTGCAAAGGTTGACCCTATTGATATGTATATAAAAGTTTATGATGCCTAGGTTGGTCTTATTGCTTCAAGGGCTGACCTTGTAGCTGCAAAAGTTGTCCCTACGACTGCAGAGGTTGGCCTTGTGAAGACATAGGTTGAGATGTTTGCTGAACATACTGCAATTACGACTAAATGGTTTGCTACAACTGCTATGAGGGTTGCCCCTGCAGCTAGTGTAGTGGTCCTTGCTACGGCATCATTAGGCCCTGCTGTTGCATGGATGGGCCTTGCTACAATGAAGGTTTCCATTGTTGTTGTAGAGGTTTTCCTTGTTGCTACAAGGGTACTTGAACAGTTGCCAAATTGAAACCTTGGGAATTTTCGAACTGTATCTTGCCATAGCCACCAGGAACGGTGGTTGGACTAGGCTAGACATACTACCGAGGCTGAAGGATGTAAGGTGGATTTACCATTCCTTGGGAACTATATGGAACATAATAAGTTTGGTACTGAACCTGAGCCTCATAAGGCTGTTGATACTGGAAATTGGTTGACCTAGATAGACCAACGAGATTTTGGACCTGTTGGTACTGGACATTTCTTGATCCAGTGGGACGAGTAGGGTTTTGAATAACACCACAAGAAGGTTGGTTCACCCCAACCGTGTGAGCATGCAAGCTACTCACGTTAGTTATGCCTAATTCCATAGAGACATTCAGAGTCTGCCCCCTAGGTGGTGGCACAACTTGTGCACTTACTACAGGGACCAAAGGACTAACAGAGGCAGGACTCAAGACTATTAGTTGCACCAAACGAGTGACTTTCATTGATGAGTAAATAAGGTTGGGAATGGTGGGCTGCACTGGGACTGAAGTAATTGCAGAAATCAATGTCTGTTGGGGGGTCGGATTCAGAATGAACAAACCTGTGGTAGGCATTGCGCCAGACACCCAAACGGGATTATGCTAAAGTGAAGAGGCACTAGGTGTACCTGAGACCAATTGTGCTAAATTCAAATAATTAGGAGGTAAGTTTTGATAATCACTGACGGGAATGCTTCCTGTGAAGGGTAAAACTTCCAGAGGAAACTCTTCTTCCTCTTCGATAGTGTGTGGACTGGAAACCTCCGAGTGACCCAGAGAGGAGACTAGAAATTCACCTTCGGCTTCCATGAGTGGAAACAAGCAACGATGAATGATCGAATATGTTCAAGGGGATAATTCCAAAGGAATACCTAGTTGATCGTACAGATTGTATAGACGCTACGGTGATATCACAACAGGGTTGAACAAAGGATTCGTAGGATAAACAACTAGTCTAGGCTAACCGTCAGGGGTCGACTAACTCTCGGGAGTCTAGATAGGTTTATCTGGAGATTTCGGGCCAATATCAGAAAGTGGCCGAGTATTTGAGGGAGGTGGAGGATGAGATGAAAAAGGTTGAATGCTTAGAAAAATTCCAATTTGAAGACGTTAGTCCTCAAGTGACTGGGGTAATTCAGGAAATGGCTCCTTAGACAATCTTTCAGACACAGGATAGGAAGAGGAACTAGGTGAACTAGTTGGTTTAGCCACGATGGCTTTGCCTCAAATAATAGGAACATAGAGATAAATTCAAAGGCTTTAAATGTACTTTAAAAGGAATACTCACTATTTGGTCTAGAAAATACTAACAGGAATGTTATGAGAAACAATTTTTTAAGACGCAAAAACAAACTGGTGCTTTTTCATGTTTTAAGAGTCGAGAAAGAAGCAAAGGTGACTCTATCACTTTTTATTTTAAGCGAGCTTGAAAGGACAAGTGCTCGGATGATATTTTAAGCTTAAAGAGTAAAAAAGATCAAATGCATAGTCAGGATGATCTAGGTAAAAAGGATTACCAGGTAACCGTGAACTGTAGAATACCTTCCGACGAACTGAGAAGTACGGGTAGGAAATCTCCCTGAATGTTGTGTTCGATGTATCATGTTTACAAGGCAGTAGACTCAACTTCCTTTGGATAAAAGATTGCAGCCTATTAGGGTCTCCTTTTATATACTCGATGGTACAGGGAGCACAAATCCGTACTAGTGTTGTCTAGTGCCAAAGTGAATGCCAACTTCTAGGTTTAAAGACGTCAGAACACATCTCTAGCCTAGACCTTCTAGATGTGATCGTTAGGTTTCAAATGCGCTTTAGGTTAATTGAGTTTATTTTAAAGTTTATCTTGAATTATGTCTCAGTCTTCGAGCCTTAGTGATGTGACTCAAAAAATCCTGTATGTAGCTAAATGAGGCAAGACTCTTTCAATTCAATGAATTGTTTACACTAGAGAGGGTAGAAAACACAATCAAATGCAAATAACCAAGCAACTAAAAACAAAATGATTTTTTCACTACTTTACTTTTTGAGAACAAAATAATGAAAAAACACTTCCCAATTCCTATTTTCCTAACAAGTGCACTTCAAGCAGTCATTTCAAAGGTAAAGAGAATTATTTTTCTTTTCAAATGCAAATGAAACTCTAGTCTTCAATGATGCTAACTAACATAACATATTGATGCAGCAAACTAGAATTGTGTACTTTTCATGAAATGACAAAATGATTTTTTCATAAAACACTTCAATGAAAAAGGTTTCGGGACAATCAATCCTGAAAAAGATGTAAAGACACAAAAAGAACTTATTCCAAACCAATGACGCAATGAATCTATGGAAAACAAGACAAGAAACATGATCTATGCCGGAAAAGGGGAAGTTTGAACAATCAAACGAAACTCTTCAAACTTGAATGATGGAGATCAAAGCACTAAGAGGACTACAAACGAAATGCAAGGAGTAAATTTACCAACAACTTGACTCACTGAGTTCACAATCAATGGGATGGATGACAAGCTAGATGTCCTAGAGCCACTAACCAACCAAAGACTCAAGAAATCAAGCAAAAGAAGGCAAACCAACAAGCACACAAACCAAGCAAAATTAAGCTTTCCAGTCAGGGAGAAATAGCCTAAAACAAGCTAAGAGGCAGAAATCAAAAGAGCAGGACACACTAGTTGAGATCTGGGGTAAATCCTAATCTCCACCTGCAGACATCGACGCGACTGCCTAACTGACAACAAGTTCCTGAGGGGGTTTGGTGCGATGGTTCTGGTGAAACTCGATCCGATCAACACCACTGTTTTAGAAAAGAAATGCGTTGGCCTATGATTTAAAGGAAAAAACAAATTTTTCTTCAAGTAAAAACCAGATTTGCTACTGTAAATAAACTACGCAAAGCAGAGAGCATTAGAGGGAAATGGTGATACTAGGAAAGTTCACACAAAACCATGAAATTACAATCAATCAAACAGAAGGATAGAATTCACAACGAAGTCACCAATTTGTGATGCAGGTAAATTCTAAGTGTGGACACAAACAATTCCTCTAGCCTGAGAGACCGGGTCTAGTCACAAACAGACAATCTATGGAAGATTTCATTAGGCTAGAATCAATTAAGAGGGCCTACCTATTAGAATGCTATTCCTCTTGGTGATGATTCTACTTCCTCACTCTAGCTGTATTTCATTTCCTTCCTTCTTATACCTATAACAAGCAAACAACAACATACAACAAATGTAATGGCACATAATATTGTATTCAACCTACTGAACAAGTCAAGAAACATTAAGCCATGAATATGTGAGATGAAATTTGATGTAGGAAATCAATCGATAGTTACATCTATATTAGTTCAAGAAGAGATTACAGCTGATGTCTTGACAATTCTATTCTCCTCCTACATATCCGAGTTCCCACACTTTTGCTAGCACCTCATGGAAAACCTCAATAATGGTAGTCTCAAAGCTCTTCCATCTATGTTAGATTTTAGGCTTCTGTGGAAGTTTTTTGCAGTGGTATGATCCAGATTATCCACAATTTTGTGTTCATTCTGTCGACGTTTGAAACCCCAAATAGGGTCTTCACACCAAACCAAACTCACAACTCTCCCTTAAACACAAACTAGAAAGCTACAAACTATGGGTAGCTTGCTGACTACTCCAAAATCAAAACCTCAGCCAGAACTTAATTAGGACTAAAAGCTAACACTACCTTGTGCTTGGGAAAAAGAGAGTTTTATATAGCTGGGATGGAGGAGAGATGGTTTCTCTTCTCACGGGAGAAGGCCTTATATCTTGGATTAGTTCCATCCTAATAGGGGAAATGAGCCCAAACTGATCTCTTCGACTCCATCTAACCATTTACCAGACTTTCGTTACGAAGCTTATAAAGCTAGAAGCTTTGGCTCCATATTTGAAAAAATTTCCAAAAGAGGATCAGCATGACTAATAAAGGGCTCATTCGATCTGATTGGGGCTAGTGACAGTTGTAAACCTTACATATCGCTACAAGGAGGACATGGGTCATTAGCAACGATCTTGTAAACTGGGATAAACAAAAGATTTTTGGGAAATGATGCAAAAGGTGATTGTTCTGCTCAAGAAGAGGGACATAATGGAAGTTTCTTCATGATAATAAAGCATGTCGGGAACACTGTAGAGGTCCTCCAGGATTGTGGACGGGGAGTACAGGGATAGTGACAAAATGTTGTGTAACACCTTAATGTACCTGATCTCAAAGTAAAAACCATTGAGGGTAGTGAACCATCTAGATTTCTTGACACTCAGATTGGGTTGGTTAAACAGATACCTTAGTCCATTGTGATAAATCATTAGAACAAACCTCCTGCCAAGGAGTTAATGTCTCCAAATCTTCAATGCATGAATTTTCCCTACCAACTCAAGATCATGAGTCACATAGTTCTTCTCATTCTCAGTCATCATCATTTATTCATAGAAAGCCACATGTCCTTCCTACATCAAGACTCCATCAAGTCCTTTGTTACGTGCATCTGTACTAACCACAAAATCAATATCAGCATTTTCAATCTTCAAGACTGGATAATTAGTAAGAAATTGCTTCAACTGCTCAAAACTAGCTACACACTCTTCAGTCCATTCAAACTTCTTCCCTTTCCTCTACGAAGATGTAATATGATAGCCAATAGTAGAGAATTTCTTGATGAACCACATGTAATAACCCACCCATCCCATGAATGACCTGACCTTATCCTCATTCCAAGGAGTTGGCCACTCCATGATAGATTTAATCTTTTCTAGGTGAACTCCTATACCTTCCTTGGAAACAACATGTCCCAAGTGGTGAATTAAGACTGAAAGGAACTACACTTGTTGATCTTGGCATACAACTAATGCTCTCTCAACAATCTCAACACCACTACTAGGTGCTCTGAATTCTCTTCCTCATTCTTTTAATATACCAATATATCATCAACAAAGACTATCACAAACTTATCCAGATAACGACCAACACATTGTTCATCAGACACATGAAGTTGGCTAGAGTATTAGTAAGAACAAAGAGAACCACCACAAAATCATAATCCCCATACCATTTATAAAATGTTGTATTGTAAATGCCTTCTTCTTTGATGCACAATTGATGATATCCTGATCTCAAATCAATCTTTAAAAAAACTACAAATCCCTTCAGTTGATAAAAAAAAGTCATCAATCTGCGCTAATGGATACATGTTCTTGATAGTCACTTTGTTCAACTACTTGTAATCAATGCTCAATCTGAGAGTACCATCCTTCTTCTTTACAAACAACATTGGTGCACCCCAAGGGGATACACTTGGCTTAATGTACCCCTTATCAAGTGTTTACTTAAGCTGCAACTTGAGTTCCACCAACTCCAGAGTACTCATCTTGTATAGTGCCTTAGACGTTGGTACTTCTCCTAGCATCAACTCAATAGAAAAGTACACCTCTCTATTAGGAGGAAACTTTGGAATTTATGCAAGAAACACATTTTGAAACTATTGCAAGACAAGATACGTCCTTAGGACTTGCTCATCCTCATTCTCTTTCCCTTTGACACTGGAAATATGAATTTCAAATAATACACATCACTTCCTTCAACTGCACTTTTCCTGCATAGTTGTAACCATTCTCACTAATGTAGGTTTCTTCTTTCCCTACAATATTATCCATTCCCCATGATCATCTAGACATTCAATGGCCTTGTCATAACAGTCTACCTTGGTCCTATGAATGAACTACAAATCCATGCCCAAAATCATGCTATATGAACCCAAAGGAAGCACTTTTAGGTGTGTTGATGTAGGGATACCATTAAGATCAAATGCACAAGATCTTTCACAATGATGAACTTTTCTCTTGGTCCCTGTAACAAACTGCACCAACCAAGATTCTGCATGCACTTCTTTACTCAACAAGCACTGATCCACTAGGTCAAGACTAATATAGCTATAATTAGATCTAGGATCAATCAAAATAGAAACAACTTGATCGCAAATCTTACCTTCCATATTGATAATAGATGCATGATGATCATCTTTCTTATTATTCACTGCTGCATAAATTCTAGGAATATTGTGGCCTACATCTCCAACTGTATGTGCCTCATGAGCACTATAAATTTGAGGCATGTTTTGTTAGAAAATTATATACTACGGAGCAATGGAACACATAAAATATTGCAGAAATATAAACACAGAAAATGCATAAAACAAGAGATACACAGATATATGTGGTTCACCCAGTTTGGGCTATGTCCAGCACAAACAGCCAATCCTTCCTTTCTATTATCCAACAAAATGAAGAGACACAACCTACAGCAGATTTGTTGTAATATCCTTTGTTTTCTCTCACAGTCTCACCTTTCTATTTCTCGCTTAGAGAATACACATCTATATCACAACCTCAAATACAATGCCCTCATACAAAGAGATGGGTTGCCTTCTAGGGCAAAAAACCCTAAACTAAACATAAGTTCTATCATCAGATCATCCGCCTAATGAACGACCCAGATTGAATAGAAATTACTATACATTTACAAGGCAATTTTACATCAATTTTTAGCTTCGGGGGCACTGCCGCCAAATCCCCATCGGGGGACTGTTGGTCCCTAGACCCCCACAGGGGGGACAAGTCCCCACCGCACCCCCCTGCGTGGAGGGGTGTACAAACTTCCTAGGGTATACATCCAGTTGAAAAAAGACCTATGAAAAATCATGCTCCACATCCAACAATCTCCCACTTATTGTAGCAGCTCCATCACCGCTTCATTTGCTAGACAATGACTCCTCTTTGGACCTGGTTGTTTCTCATATTCATCGTATTCCTTGAAGACCAATTGAAACTGAACATGTTCTTAGTTTCTCCCTGGTTACAACTTCTGTTAGTATGTCTACAGGATTCTAGCTAGTGTGTATCTTTTCCAGCTTCAACTCTCCATCTTCCAACACTGATCTATGAAATGGAAGTTGAGCTGTATGTGTTTAGTCCTAGAATGAAATGCTGAGTTTTTTGCAAGATGAATGGCACTTTGGCTATCACTATATAATATGCCCATATCATGCTCCTTACCCATTAACCCATAAACGTTTGTAACCAAATCATTTCTTTACTAGCCTCTATAGCAGCAACATTCTCTGCTTCTGTTTTTGGAAGTGCAACAACACTTTGGATTTTTGAAACCCAAATGATAGATATTCCACCAACAGTGGATACATATCCTGTAGTGCTCCTCCTATTATCTCTGTCACCTGGCATATCTGCATCAACATATCCCTGTAGAGAAAAATTTGAACCACCAAAGCATAATGCTTGATTTGTGGTACCTTTCAATATCTGAGAATCCATTTCACTGCCATCCAATGTTCCTTTCCTGGATTGTTCACGTACCTTCTTACAACTCCCACTGCATGTGCAATATCAGGCCTTGTGCAGAACATTGCATACATTAAGCTTCCAACTGCTGACGCATATGGAACTTTAGACATATAATCCATGTCTTCTTGGGTCTTCGGGCACATTTCCTTACTAAGTTTGAAATGGTTAGCAAAAGGTGTACTAACTAGTTTTGCATTATGCATGTTAAATCTTTTCAACACCTTTTGTATGTACTCATTCTGAGACAATGTTAATTTATGATTTTTCTTGCCTCTAGTTATTCTCATACCAAGGATTTATTTTGCAGCTCTCAAATCCTTCATTGCAAATGAATTTGCCAATTTTCTTTTGAGCACATTTATTTCCTGCATGTCAGACCCTACAACAAGCATGTCATCTACATATAATAACAATATAATATAGCTGCCATCATTTTTTTTCTTCAAATAAACACAATGATCATAGTGACATCTAGTATAACCTTGTTCAGACATAAACTTGTCAAATTTTAGATACCAC
>APFE031425646.1:0-11239 GCA_000404065.3 Pinus taeda
GGATTCACTTAAATAAAACCTCTTTCTTGAGCCTTCATAAATAGAACGAGGGTTATGGACTAAATATAAAAAGAGGTTTTATTTTATTTACCATGCCATGCGTCTAGTTTATTTATATTTTTATTTATTTACCATACCTTTTGAGTAAGTATAAAAAGACATTTTATTTATTTACCATACCTCCACTTTACTTATATTTTTATTTGTTTACACCCTTGCATGTATATAAGGAGACTTATGGAGTAAACATAAAAAATGTTTTATTAATTTACCATACTTTTCATTTATTTATATTTTTATTAATTCACCATACCTCTTTTATAAATATGGTATTTGGCCCATAGGATTCACTTAAATAAAACCTATTCTTGAAAATGGGCGAATGGAGTCACTTAAATAAAACCTATTCTTGAAAGGCGAATGGAAGGTTCTAACTCCTAATTTCAAGGGCTAAATTTACCTTTTTTACCCTCTCCCTTAATAAAAGGTGGGCTATTTGAGGTTATTTGTAAAAAAGTACTATGATTCAAAATATTCGCCCACTAAAAATTTAAAACCCCTTAATTTCGCCAAAGGGCGAACATTCGCCCCTAAAATTTTCTATGGTTGTAGCCCTCTAAACATCTTGAATATTTTGAATGGACTTGGGATTATGTAAATAGTATCTTAATAGATGGTGTTCACCACATCCCCAACACTTCAATGATTCCCTCTCCTTGACCCCAATGGTCTTTCTATTGTTCAGATCCATGGGTTTGGACCCAATTTGAGATTGTACTTACTAGTTTAAATTTTCCTTGTTGGAATTCCTCCACTAATGGTCCTTACCAAAGCTTCTAATATAAGTGGGTTTCTGTCTTTTTGACCCCAATGTAGATTTGTTTATGTCCTTACCTTGCCAAGGTTTTAAGCCTTCATTGTTATTCCTGAACTATTGATAGCACGATATTTCTTTCCTTGCAACCTGATCCATTATCTTAGCATCATTGAACTCAATCCTATCTTTGTAAGGGGAAGGTAATAAGTTCAAAAAACATTGTAATTTGGCTTTCTCATCTTTAATATAGGGTACATATCGCAACAATTTCTTAAATTTAGCCAAAAAATAAGTTATAATCAGTTGTCCCAACTTTAATGCATGGAACTTCCAAGAACCATCATCATAATATAATTCATTCAGATAGCAGGAATTAAAATTCTTTTAGAATTCTTCCCAAGAAACAATCTTTTCTTCCACCATGTGTACACTTTAGGCTTCTTCCAACCAAAGAGCTGCTCTACCTTGCAACTGATACATGGCTAGCCTAGCCTTCAAGTTACTCTCATACTCATAAACCTAGAAATATTTTTTCATGTTGAGAAGCCACGATTTTGCGTCCTCATCGTTTTCACCATCATAAGTATGGGGCTTTTATTTTTCTAAATTCTCATAGCAACTCCACTTTCTTCTTTGTTTGATGTTTTTTTGGATACATTCTATCCAAATCGCCTATACTTTCAAACTTATTATATTTTGTTTCCACAATTTTTATTTTTGGTAGTTATGGTTCTAAGGTTCTATGGTTGGACCTTTCTGTCGACTCTCTCATCCTTTTCTTCTTGTTCCTCACTAGCCTTTAACAAGAATTCATTGTTGCTCCTAAGGTGATCCATATCTTTCTATAAATTTATGAAAATACCCATAAATTGAGATGTTGGTGGGATACATCCATTTCACAAGTTGACATACAATTCCTCCTTCACGAGGATAGCTGGAGGAGGATCCCTAGTCATTCAGTAGTAGCCAACTTCAATTCAATACCTTACATTCAAACACAGCTAAGTTTTAATACTACATAAGTTAAAACATCTTCTTTTCCATTCTACACTTTCCTAATCATTACTATGATGGTTCTATCTGGCGCCATTTTGAAACTTGGCTCTGATACTACCTATCACATACCTAGCATATCCAACTTTTATTTTTATTTTTATCCGTGGAAACACCCTGGTTTCCATATGTTTGTTTAATTATTCTCTAATTTCTACTAAGGATCAATAATGCTAGGGAAATGAACAAAAATAGTGATTTGGCTTATTTAATACTAATATTCAACTTTGGCACTTGAATTATCTTAGGTGTAAGAAATGAGGGTTGGGTTATTTCATTGGTTTTATCGCCTATTTAATATTTGTACCTTCACTTGAGTTCAATTAGATTCCTTCGTCACTATATTTATATATGGGATACCTTGGAATAGTTTACAAGGCATACTAGGCTACCATTGAAAATTATGCATGAACTGTGGGGTGCCACATGCTCACCCTATAGGTGGCCTCCATGTGATGTGTCAAAGATTGGATTTTTTGAACAATTTGGATGGCTTCACTCCATGGAAGGGTGGAGATTTCATATTGTAACCCTAATTCTCCTCGTCATACTTATCCCTTCCCTCTAGTTCCTTGCCCAATTTTTTTATCAAGAGTGTCATACACCCATAATGTCGTAAAGGAAGGTTGGCATGTGGTAGCTTTCATGTATCCCTTCTTGGTTCCAATGATGTGTGGCAATTTTTTTCTCCTATAACTCGGCACCCACCCAGGCAAGTGTAAACAAAGGTTTATTATTTTCTTTCTTATGTTACCCTTCCTGGCTATTTGTAGATCTAATTTAAATCATATTTTTAGGTGTCTATTTTCCATAGAAGCTCCTATAGTGCTATGGATTTGAATTCTGGAAATGTCCAGGATAGCTTCTTTGTCAGAGGAAATTTATCTTGTTTTTTCTCCATATGTGATAGCCATTCGGTAATGGGTAATTTTTATTCACTATTCTTCGCTTTGTTATTTTTCAAATTTCAAATAAGTTACCCATCTGTTAACTATGTTGGAAATCCGTCAACCAAGGGGATCTCCCTGATATGAAGTCTCAATTAGACTTCAGATCATTTGGTGTAGTCATCCCAACAAAGGCTCAGTTGCCCTATCTTTATAGATTTTCCTTGGCTCTTGTAGTCAGCACATGAGACTGTTATGTTGATATCTTCGAAAAACAAGGTAAGTGTGTGTGGTGAGTGCGTAATGTAACTCATGTCTATGTTCGCTTACTGCAAAGGGGAAGAGTAAATTGAGCCTCTAAGTTAGAGGTAATAGTACAACCCACGAAGAGATACACGTGAACCAGAAAGGTCTTCCTAGAACCCAACTGCATAGTCCATAACAAATTTCATGATTTCATGAGAGTTGAACATTCCCAACCTAAGTTTAATGTAAAATATTTGCATGAATATGAATGAGCTATAACATAATCGTAAATTCGGCCATACGTGAAATATTGAAAATTTGAAATATCACACTCGAAATACCAAACATTTGTTACATGAGGATCCACATGAAATGAAACCATGCATATAGATGGATTGTGCATGAGAAATCAGATATGATTTGGTTTGGGCGGCTTACCAAAGTTGCGAAGTCCTGACATAACCATCAACGGACATTGAAGTGCCTCAACTCCCTATCACGTCCCAAAACTTTCCACAACTGTAGAATCAGATTCTGAAACCTGGACCAAATCATGCATGGCTTGAGGGTGGCTACTATTGCTTATTTCAAAACTTCTCTCCAGATGGCAGCCATCTATATCACAAATTTCACTAGACGTTTCAGCTCCAACAACAACTGGATTGCTCAATTGAAGAGGATCTTTTGATGGTACATCCAAAGATTAATGAATTGGTGATATCGAATGAGAAATTTGATTTGACATGTTGTCTTCATGACAAAGAAGCGATGATGAGGAATGGGTACAACATAGGGTAAATTAAGGTGAAGAGGAAGTTTCAATATGGATTTGTTCTTTCATTAAAGTGCATTGTAAATCTAAGTTAAAGTCTTCGTGAGAAAACGAAATATCACATGATGTGCTTGGGTATTCGTCACGACATATGGAATTAGGGGAGTGATGATTACCCAAGGCTGGGGGTTGATTGATATATCTAATTGTACTGGATGTTCCACTAAGGTAGTAGATTGATAGTAATTCAAGAATGAAAGCTCATTTTTCTAATGTAGACAATTTTGAAATAAAAAGGGAAGATTGATAGTGTCCTCAGCTTTTCGATCCTCTGCCTATGTAATGTGACTACCTTGCACTTGATGGCAATTTGAGACAAGAACTTGAGAATCAAGAGAATACGAACAACTCACTAGTGAAGCATAATGATTGAGAGAGTCATGGTACAAGGACTCATGGCTTGTAGATGATAGACGAAGGAAGGGATGCATATCAGATTCAATACTTGAGTTATGAACGATGATATCCTCTTGTGGAATGGAGGAGTGAGTCTTCATTGCAGGCTTCCTCAACCATTCTTGAATTTTGTCCATTCAAGCAGGATATAAACAAGAAGATGGTTTGGAGACATGTTCTGCACATTTTTTAGCGTCATGATCACCACAAGGGGGAGCCCACATCGGGAGTAGAAAAGGAGGAGGACACGGAACAAATAGCGTAGTGGGCTCCTCCTCTCCAATCTGAGGTGGCTCATGATCCACAAGAGTTGGGAAGGAAGGGGAAAAAGGAGGTTCACCATGTTGGGAGAAATGAACCAAGTGTTTAAACTCTTGTCTAAAGAAATGTGAGTTCAATTTTTTTCAGGAATTTTGCAACAGAGGTGAAGGAACATATCAACAATGTCCTTAGTTGATTCATCAGGCTTCATTCTTAAATGATGGATTCTTTCACAAAAATCTTGGTGGTTATGCTTATCGAAATCTTTATACAACATCTTGTCAAGCTCACCGAATGAACAGATGGAAGAAATTGGTAACGTATGACACCATTGTCTAAGACAAACTTCGAATGTGAGGGTGAGAAATCTAGCCATGACATATTTGGAACCTAGTTTATGACACAGACAAAGATGGATAACTTGAAACAGATGTTCATGAAAATTTGATTCACCCACACCATCGAACTTAAGTTTGGCCAGGTCATGAATAGCTTCCTTAGAGATCATATAATTAAAATATTTAGAAAAACATCCTGGGATTGTGATTTCGGAAAGAGCCACTTGAAAATAAGGGATTCAAATCAGGCTCTTTGGGCACATTTTGTCATCTAACCCTCCTTCTAGCGCCTTTTTGTTGACGGTGTTGGAAATCTATCAACCAAGGGGATCTGCCTGATATGAAGTCCCAATTAGACCTCACCACATTTGGTGTAGGAGTCCCATCCAGTATAAAGTCTCAGTTTCCGTATAATTAAAGATATTCCTTAGCTCTGACTATCAGTACATGAGAGTGTTATGTTGGCACTTCAAACAACAAGGTAAGAGTTATTAGTGAGTGTTTAATGTAACTCGTGTCCAGGTTATATTATGAAAAAGGGGAAGATTTAAGTGAGCCTCTAAGTGAGATGTAATAGTACCACCCACGAAGAGACCCACGTGAACTAGAAAGGTTTTTCCAACACTAAGCGGAAGTGGCAGTCATTAAAACCAAAGTGAAGGTGACAACACATACACCACCATGCAAAGTAGTCCAAATGGATGTGATGGTCGTTAAAACGAAAAAACAAAAATTGTATGTCGAGTATCACGTGGAGTAGTTGACAAGGATGTCACAGCGGTGAGAACCAATACACAAAGTTTGTCTATCTAGTATCTCGCAGAGTAGTCCACAGGAATGAGACAGTGGTGATAACCAGTACAACATATTCCAAACAATGTAAGACCAAAAAAACAGAATTAGCTAACCTATCTTAGTTAATGTGAGACAAACATTCATTACAAATTCTGAAGTAATAGTCTTAGAAACATACACAAAACATCCATTAAAACATATTGGCCTTCACAGGCTTTTGAATTAAGAAAAAGTCGCAAGACACATCTATACACCATGCATCACTAGTCCCAATAATGGGATATTGGAGCCACTCCCCACTCCTATAAGAACTAGTTGTCTACTCTCAACATTATGTGGGAGGAACTAAGGTGAAAATTCCTTGATTATATAATGGGAATAGTATATATAGCCCAGGGTGATGCTTGATGCTTGTGACTCTTGGACTATCCTCATGATTGTTGAACTTCCTATGAATTTTCAGCTGACATGAGTCTTCATCTTCTTGTTTGCATCGATTGGAATTTCACTTTACATTACATTTCGTTACAACAATTATGGCCCATAGTGGTGATGTGCCCTTGAGAACTCATGACACAACTTGACATGACACTGCTAACATGTATTGGCTATCTCTGGTGTCCATGTGAAGTTGTTGCATTGTTAAATGATGGATGTACTCTCAGGTGTGCTTTGTCTTCTCCTCTCCATGTCTTGATGATCTAACGTCTTTGATGCTATTAGTCTTGCAAGACGATTCCATGCATGTGTTCCTTTCACCTATTTCTTATTTCGTCCATCTAGTTGTAGGTAAGTCTTCTAGCATGTGTGCTCCATTTTCATACCATTATTTGTCTCACTGTGATCTATTAATGTATCTGTTCCTGCAATTCACTCATGATGGGACAACATAAAATAAAAACCTCCTAGTCTAGCACGATGCATTGTTTTCTAGGTTTTGGGCCCAGGCCAAAGAAGAGGTTGGGAAGAGGGCTCAATAAATATGCACTGAGCAGTTCCATTTGGCAACGAGGGGGTACTAGTCACTAAGCCTATGCAAACCACAACTTAGGGTTGCACAACGAACTCCAAGGCACAATCTTCACTATTCGGAAAAACTGAGCAGAGGCCACTAGGAGGAAGAATTATGCAGTTAAGGACAATAGTGGAAGCTACAAGGTGGGAACCTCAGGAAGACCTTTGCGTAGTTTCTAGATGGAAGACAAGGTAGTAAAGCAGAGGAGCCAAAGGATAGTTCTGCTCATTTTTTTAGAGCAGTGAGTCTCGACTAAGGGAAGTTACTGGGAGGACATCTCTGCACAATTTCGAGGAGTAGTGCAAGCTCAGGCATCTATGAAATGTGGAGTTTTGTTAAGCAGGAAGGTGGTTTGATGTCTGTTCTTTTGAAGTGTGCAGTTCATATAGGCAAAGAGGCAGTTTCTACATACTTCTATGAAGGAAGATAGGGTGTTCACCTTTGGGATTGCATAGTGCAACTGACCAAGAGGACACCCTCAAGAATTTCATAGTTATATATAGAATATCAACACCACTCAGGGTTCATACTACACAATGCATCTCAGTCAGGGTCCGGGGAATTGAAGTTGTTCCATCAATATATTTATAGGAAAATGACTAAGTGTGAGAGGCAAGTGAACTTGTGATGACTCGACATTATGATCACACACTTAGCATACTTCAAAAACATGGCAACAATGACCACCATGACAACATAGAAAATAATGAACCTTTGTGGGAGTGTCTATAGTGAAAGAAACAAGTGTGACACTTGGGATAAACTTTGGATGACACTTGTGCGAAAATGCTTACAACTTTGTGTGTTAGTGCGATGGGTGTTCACATAGCTAAGATAACCCAAAAAAAACAAAGAAAAGCCTTAGAAATCACTAGAATAAGATCACAAGCATGGAAAAAAATCAACATCCCAAAAGATGACAATTGGTTAAGCAAGAAAAAGGGAGCAAGACATATAGAGGAAACACATGTAATGATGTTCAGTGCTTGGAACTATGCATGCCATTGAAGACAGAATGATATGACAATGATAAGTAGTCCTTAGAGGTACACTAAGAGGTGTATTTCAAAATATGTGCTTTGATTTTCATACCTACCCTCCAAGGGTTGTGCATTAGATGGAGTCGTCATGTGGTCTCGATCTTCTATGATTCCTTTGGTTCCTTGGTCTGCTTATTTTCTTCCCCATATTCTTGAGAGTCCTCTAGCATGTCACTCTTATTGTAATCACTAAGAGACACATCTATGTAGTTCCAACTAGTAGTGGTTGTTTCAAGATGAGTCCCTGGGAGGACATATTTGTGCAGTTTCAAGATACAAGGTAGACTGAGCAGCTGAGGGACAAAATTGTGCAGTTTCATGATGCTAGGCAAGGTCTTGCGAGGACACATCTATTTAGTTTCAGTATGCAAGTGAGACTAGGGAGTTGAGGGACAAAACTGCGTAGTTTCTAGAGATAATGGATTCCGGCCAAGGGAAGAACACTGGAAGAAACCACCACATAGTTTTGAATTCTATGGGTGGTTGGGAAGATTTCCCCTTGAAGAAAAATAAACTTTCCTTTGCATAACAATGAATAATCACTATCCCAAAAGATGACACATGAATTACTCGTAATATTGAAATGGGGAGCTTGAGATCATCAGCTTACCAAATAAGTGACAAGGAATGAGCAATCACAGGATCCACAGTAGGCTTCGAAATTTGAGTACAGGCCAAAATTTTGGACAATGTTGCAACTGCTACAACACCATGATCGAGTAATGCCTGTCTAGAAGTCTCATTCTCTTTTTCTTCCCTTAGAGGTTATACTTGATCTTAGCAACAAAGGGATGGTAACATAATTATGGTAGTAATTCTCCAACTAGTTAGAATAACCTTGGTGCGTAGTAGCATAGTAATGAGAATAAGCTGATAGGATTCATTTTTCTCCATTATGGATCAGTGTAGCATTCTTCTATACATGTGTAACTATAACTTTCCTATGTTTTGTCCGATCCCTCATGGTGCTATTAGATATCATATGGTTCCCTCACATTTAGGGATGCCCTAGTTTCTTTCCTTATAGGAATATTACTATATAATATATATATATATATATATATATATAATATATATTTATATAAATATATATATATATATTCCTTCCTTCTAGTTAATGGCTTCGGTTAATTGTTAATCTTAATGAATTCTTCACCAAGGCTAAACGAATCTCACAGGTGTACCTTTCTCTAGATCATTTATAGGTAACTGGGTACTCGAAACAAAGCACCACAGTAGAAACCAGGCCCATCTTCCACCACTAACCGTTTCCATAGCTTTACAGGTAGGTACTCGTCTTGTTATTTGCCAGCCCCTGTTGCATACTTTGATACCATAATATTTGGGTGTAAACCTTGTTTTACCTATGATAATAGGGTGATTCCTAATGTTTCCATTCACTCAGAAAAAGACTAAATTTTAAGAGGGATAAAAGTTCCTAGAATATAAAGTGTGCATTGGTACCAATATGTACTACATAAAAAATTGTATATATATATCTATATAGTCTTAACTACTAGCTTGTATGGCTGCATAACTATAATATTTCTGCTTTCTTTTAACTACGTTAATACAAAATGTTGTGTCACTGGTATTTCCATATGCAGAGCCAAAAAATTCTCAGGGCCTTTTGGATACATATATTAGTTTATTTTCTTTACCTTCTGTAACATGGATACTATGGTCATTTGCTTGAAATGGATGAATAATTATAGTTTGTTACACCACATCTAGACACATTGTTTTCTCTAGCCTTATATTTATTTATTTTTTGACACATGTATTGTTCACATGTCAGGTTTGGGTTTGTTAAAATATTTGATCTCTAAGAGGAAGTTAGAATCGGTGGTGTATGATTAAATACTTATAAATTTATGTTGTCATTGTTATTCTATTTCCTTCTGGTGTATATTCTACTGCATCATAATGAGATGGTACTAAATTATTTATTGATTATGTTGTAGATTTTCACAACACACTCAGCCTTAATGAAGAATTTCCAAAGAATCCTTTCGCTCAAAGATATATTACGAGGGATGCCCTGAGAATTTTTCTTATGCATTAAACTCTGCCTACCCTATTTTTCTTGAATATGGGTAGAGTTTTCTTATTCTGGTAATAGTCCAGGAACCTTACGATATTCTTCATTTCCTAAGTTGAAACATTCTAGAGCAAATATCTAAAATTTGTGTTCGCTTATTTTATAATTCTCTACAACCTAGTTTAAGTTAAACGACTCTACATATCTATATTACTCATTCGCCACATCTATTACCATTTATTATTTTTTATACATCTCGACTCACGACAATGGGAATAATAGTTTCCTTGATTTCATATGCCTAGATATATAACATCGTGAGATTAGTTCTCATTATATTTCTTAGCGATGATGTAGTATTATAACTAAATTGTCCATCCCTCTAACTCTTCTAGTGCACATGTACTGGCTTCTACTAAACTCGAATTCCATCTACACAGTCTTAGAAGATTGGTTCTCTTAACTCTATATATTCACAGACAAGTTGTTTATTGAAGTTTTTTTTCGACTCTCACTCTAAGATCATTCTGCTTACAACTACCCTATATTGTACGAAAACGAAAAGCTATCAATTTTTATACCAAAATTTCTTCTTCAATAATAATAAATCAAGCTTTAGACTGTTTATTCCCTTCATTTTTATTTGTAATGTATAGTCAAACTCATAAAATGGAAAAATACTCTCATGAGTATTAATCTAGTATATAAACAAATATACAAATGAACAAACAACAACGCAGTCATCTTTTGCATCTATACAATCTCATTACTAATATAGTCTTACTAATCATGTAGCAAGTGATTTTAGCTACATGTATCATGAACAAGGCAACCATGCAAAATCATACTTACAAATCATAATTACAAGTAAACTATCTAACCGTAATTTCCACTGGAAACACACTTGGAAAATTCATGTTTTCCACCCAACCATGAATTTGAAAATTCATGTTATCCACTCAACCATGAACTGCATCTGCTAGTTCCTCCTGAGCTGAGATTTTCTTACTAATGGAATCAACAACCTCTTTGAATCCCAATTAGTGTATTTTATACAATTTCTTCCATAGCATATTTTTCTTAGCGTTGTCCCACTTTTGTGGGTCTGCAAGCCCACCTACCTAGGCTTTTAAAAAAAGAAAAAAAATTCTATCTTTCTTTTAAAGCCTTCGTTTCTCTCTTGCGGTGCTTTATTTGACACATACTTCACATCGTTCTCTATCTAAGTTATTTAATTATATTTTTCTCTCCCATCTCATTAAATCTTATCTACTACTTCCTAGGGAATTTTAGGATTCCTTCCGTCTTTCCTTTATTTTTCTCTATGGAATATTTATTTGGCAACAATCTATTTACTCGAGTTCTTCTTTTCCACGTAGTTTCCAGTTTATTTATTTATTAACAAAATTTTTTCTATTACATCATAATAACTTTACTATTCACATTCATTCAACCAAGCATGGATTTCCCGCCATCATGCCATCATGTCTATAATTCCATCTACAAATAGTAACACAT
>APFE031425648.1:0-74004 GCA_000404065.3 Pinus taeda
TGCTTTTGTACTAGCTTAAGTACTAGTACGTAGGCGCTGGCCTACAATCTTCTCTCCTCCAGGTACCACGTTTCATCAATTTTCATACTGGATACACTGAAGCACAACACATAATCTGAAAGGCCACGTTTCATCCAATTTTCATACTTCTGCGGCGTCTCCTGCGGCGCTTCCTCACTTTCGCAGCTACAACGCTCGAGAGATCACCCTTCACAGATTCGCTTTCCACTTCACTTTCATATAGATCGAGCTTTTGAAACAATAACCCAATATTTCAGATCTTAAGATATTCAACCCGAAAAGCATGCCTAAGCCAAATGATCTCCTTTGCTTTATATAGGCAAGCTCTTCCTCAAATTATGGATCATGGGGCTCAATAATAATAATAAAATAAAACAATACCATGGGCCAAAACCATAACAAAACAATACCATCAACTCAATACTAGGGATCAACACGTCTGTCGAGATGCCATGGTCCAAAAACCATAGGTTCAAATTCCAAGGACTAACTACCATGGACCAAAGGTAAGTTTTCCCACATGAAATAAACTTTTATCCATAGGTTCAAATTCCAAGGACTAACTACCATGGACCAAAGGTAAGTTTTCCCACATGAAATAAACTTTTCTCTGCATAAAATTCCGTGACTTTTCTCCACATGAATAAACTTTTTAATTCTCATCATATTGAGAGCCATGCCATGGGTGTTGCCATCAAGTACAATATCTGTAACATATAACCATACCAGAAACATAATGCCAACAGATCATCACTGACAATGCTGCTGCCTTCAAATCCAAGAAGATGATCAACTTCTGCCATAAATTTCACATTACCTTGGGCCATTCTACAGCCTACTACCCTCAAGGTAATGGCTTGGCCGAATCATCCAACAAAAGCCTCATCAACATCATAAAGAAAGTGCTGGAGGAAAACAAAAAGAAATGGCATAGAAATCTCACAAATTCCTTGTGGGCAAATAGACTTTCAACCAAGAGATCCATTGGGATGAGCCCCTATGAGCTAGTATATGGCATGGAGGCCAGATTTCCTTCATCTTTGGGCATTCCGACTATCAAACTATTACAGGAGATTCAAGCTTAACCAAATGAAATTCAAAGAATAATTAATCATACCATTCATCTTCAGCAAACCAGAGAGCAGGTGTATAACAGAGCTCAAGTTTTGCAAGAAAAACTCAAAAAGACGTTTGACAAGAAAACTAAGTCTGAGGACTTCTGTGTTGGCAGCAAAGTTCTAAGGTGGGACTCATGAAGAGAAGACAAGGACAAACATGCAAAATTTGATTTTCTTTGGAAAGGTCCATTCATTATCAGTGTTGTGCAAGGCAATAACACATGTTTCCTCAAATCTATAGATAGTAGCACAGTTGAAGAGGGCCCTGTAAATGGCCGAATGTTAAAGCATTATCATGATCCCTTTCGTTGAGAATAACCCAGGAGTATCATGTCTGTACATAAATGTTTGTATATATCAGCACTTTGTTTTATGTTTGTGTAAGAGCCTAGATGACAGAGCACGCAGAAGAAAGCAGGCAGTGGTACACGGTCCACAAGCAATTTAGTTGAGGGAAAGTGCTATTCTCATTCCAAAGTTCCAACTATCCAATAGTCAGCACTAAGAAATTTCAATCTACAGCAACAATTGAAGATGAAGGCAGTCTTCAAGGTACTATCAACACGATCCATGAAATGTGAATAGAGGAACTGAAGTCTAACACCCGTGAAAAACTTGATCAAAAGCCAATGTTGTGAGCTTCTTGTCAAGTGCGAAGAAATTTCGATTAGGGCATGAAAGATCTAAGGTACTGGAAGGGAGTCTCTCGATCAAATTCCCAGATAATGAGTTGAAGTCAATGGGAAATGACAGTGTCGAAGGAGGGCCATAATGTTACCCACATAATCGACACGAGACGAAAGAATACATTTTTTTTTGGGATGATACAAAGACTTAGAGATAAGCGTAACTGCATAAGGAAAACTCTTGAACATATCGGCAACCTAACTGGAAGTTTGGCAGCTTTTAGCTCCATGGGATCGGTGGTCATGATGATGTGGCTGAGATCAAATTGAAGGAAAAAATTAATGGCCCAACCTAGGAAGGTCAACGATACAAAGGAGGAAATCACAACCCAACACAAAGAAAAAAGTGTGATGTTCAAGAGTGAGTTGCCGACACAACTGATAGATTTCCAAATTTCCCCCCACCATTCCTGGTAGGTACCCCAGTTATTTTTTTAATCACAAGCTTGAAGGGGATAGCATATGCTTGCATTGTAAGTTCATCCGACCTATTAAGTTTAACGAGCCCTAGGAAGGAGAAGCTCATGTTCATCATGGTGATAGATCCGATGTCGTTTAATAGTTTAACGAGTCCGACAAAGGTGTATCTCGGTATCTTTTTCATGTTTAGAGAGTTTGAAAAATACACGTAAAAAAAAACTCCACATGGTCCCTTTTTGTAGATTTATGTCTCTTGAGCCTGAAAAGGTAGAAAACAATACTTGAGAGAAAAGCTTGACCATTTTAGTCAAGGATTACCTTTTTCGTAAATAGTGCCTCCTAGCCCCAAAAAGGGGTAAAATTATTCTGGGCACACCACGTTTCGCATCCATTAATGAGTTTGAAATGACAAGGGCTCGACGATCTTTTCGATTTTAAAGGGTCAGAAAAGAGCTTGAAAGTGGACCCCCCATTTTATTTTCTTTTACAAGTCAAAAGGGAAAAACACTCGAAAATATTTTCATATGAGTTTAACGAGTCGAGAAAAGAGCTGAAACTTGACTTGTCATCATTGTCAAACATCAATCACTTGTCGTTGCACAAGTAAGGTAAAGTGTATTATCTAGTTCTTAAGGAAAAATAGGTCAAAATATTTACAAAAACCTGATATTTTCATGAAAAAATGAATAAAAAGGAGAAAAGTAAATATATTTTTACCATTTACCATTTTACCTTTGCTGTGAAAACTTTTTACTCACTTTTTCCCTAATTGTTCTAGAAAATGACTCTTTGAGGACAGCAGGGGTCCCTTTGAGAAAGTGACTAACTACAGATCGTCACGAACAATCCTTAGTGTAGTGATCTTCCTCACAAATGAGGCAATGATACTTAGGTTTTTTGTTGCGAAGATTTGTCAAAAGACAATTTAGGAGGACCTTGCTTCGGGGCATCAACTTTAGCTTTGCCTTTGCCTTTTTTTTCCCTTTCGAGGATTTGTCCACTGCAGTAGACTGGACATCATGAACCACGAAGGTTTTACCAAGGCCAGGTGGATTTTGGGATGAACTATTAGGAACAACATTTGAGACCAACTTCTATTTGGAAGAATATTTAGTAGGGGTCTGGGATGCTGAACTAATAACTCCATTGATGAGAGGTACAATTGGTGACTTTGACGCTGTGGGATCAGATGCTAGTCCTGGAGCATTGGATAACAACTCGTATAAAGTGCCAGACTGAGAGTAAACTAGATCCAAGTACTGGGGATGACTGATGGCCTGTTGTTCAATGACGCATCCACGCATAACTATATTGCAAGAAATTGGGGCCATGAATGATTTGGTGAACCATTCAATGAGCATCTGATCAACAATCTCAAATTTGATCAGGCGACATCTACGTCTCCATTCATGGATGTGATCATAGATGTGTGTGCAGTATCTTGCTTAAGCGATGTGAGCAAATATGTGCTAGTTTCGTAGCGAATTGAAAACTAAAAATGCGTGAGGAAAGAATGGCTAAAGAGTTAAAGTCATGGTAAGTACTTCGAGGTAGCTCGATGTACCACTTCGCTGCAACACCGGTGAGGGTTCATTGGAAAAGATGGAGATGAATGGAATCGTCCATGTATGAGTTCGACGAGCACCATAGGTGATATGTCATCACATGGGCCTGAGGATCTTCTTTAGCTTTCCCATTGAACTTTGGACAATTTCTTGGTATCTTGGATGACACCGGAGGCTAGTATGGCGAATGGAGGATCAGATCATTCATAAGGCGCGATACATTTGGCAACTCAAATGTAGCCAAGAATGGCAATTGGGTGTTAAAAGGCATGGGAGGTTAATAAATGGGTCCATACAGAGGAGCCCATCCATGTTGGTAACGATTTTGGCCTCACAGTGGGAGATTTGGGCCATATGGCATCTGAGGCTTCCCCCATTGTGGATTACCTTGACCATAGGGAGGATTTTGACCGTGAATACTTTGGAACTATCTGGCCATAGGTTGCTAATAAGAAAAGTACGAGTTGAAAGGTTGTTGAGCCTGTTGACCTTGGACATATGGATATGGGACCTGTTGTCCTTGAACATATGGGTTTTGGACCTATTGTCCCTAAATAAGAGGGTTTTGGACCTGCTATCCTTGGGCATAAAGTTGATACACTTGTTACCCTTGGACATAGGTATTATGTATCTGCTGCCCTTAACCAAAAGGATTTTGAACTTGGTGACCTAAGGCATTAGGTTTTGTACCTGATTCCCTTGGTTGGCAAGATTATGGACCTGTTGACCTAGGACATTAGGATTTTGTGCCTACTGCTATAGGAATTGACCTTGACCCTTCCCTTGCAAGGGTTGAACTTGTTGATATGTATACAAGGGTTGCTATTGCCCTGGTTGGTTTTGGTGTTGCAAGGGTTGAGCTTGCAGTTGCAAAATTTGTCCCTGAGACTGCAGAGATTGGCACTATGAGGACTTCGGTTAGGAGGTGTGTGGAGCATATTTCATCTGCTGCTACACAGTTTGCTACAACTATTGCAAGGGTTGACCTTGCGGTTGTTGTAGTTAACCTTGCTACTAGATCATTTTCCCTTGCGGTTACACGGAGAGCCCTTGCTACAAAAAAGGTTTCCCTTGTGAGAATAAAGGCTTCCCTTGTTGTTGTATAGGCTATCATTTCTGTTGCAAGGGTACTTGAATAGTGCCCAAGAAATTTCCAAACTAAATCTGGCCATACCAAGGCTAGATGTACTGCCTAGATTGGAGGGTGCAAGGTTGATTGGAAATTCCTTGAGAACCATATGGAACATAAGGATTTTGGTATTGGACCTGAGCCCCATAGGGCTATTGATACTGAATGTTTCTCGATCCAGACGGGCTAATGGGATTCTGAACCTGTTGGTACTGGACACTGTTTGATCCAGTGGGATCAACAAGGTTATGAATACTACTAGAAGAAGGCTAATTGATACAAAGAATGTGAGCTTGTCAGCTGCTCACATTAGTGGCACCTGACACCATAGAACCATTCAAGTTTTTCCCCTGAGGTGGTGGCACAACTTGGCCATTAACTAGAGGGACAAAGGAACTAACAGATATTTTCTTTGAAACTATCAGTTGTGCCTGACGAGTAACTGGATTGACGATACAAGGGTATTCAGAATGGTGGGTTACACTGAGACTGAGGTAAAAACCTATTGGGAAGTCATGTTCATAATGAATCAACCTGAAGTAGGCATGGTGCCTGATGCCCAAACAAGGTTATGGTAAAGTGATGAGGCACTAGGTGTACCTGAAACCAATTGTGCCAAAGACGTGTAGCTGGGTGGCAATCTAGTGGGAATACCCCCTAAAAAGGGGAAACCCTCACGAGGAGAAGGAAACTCTTCCCCCTCAATAGTATGTGGAGTAGAAACTTCAGACTCATCCGGAGAGGTTACTGGAGCATCACCTTCGGGTTCCATGTCTAGAAATAAAATACGATGAATAACCAAACAAGTATGAGGGGATAGTTTCAAAGGAATACCTGGCTAGTCGTACGGACTATAATGACACTATGGTGATATCACAACAAGGTCAAACAGAGGTTTCAGAGGGTAGATAACTAGTCCATGTTGACCATTGGTGGTCAACGAGTTCTCTGGAGTTTGAACGGGATTGTCTGGAGATTCTGGGCTAAAATCAGCAGATGACCCAGTATGGAAAGTAGGCGGAGGAAGAGATGACAAAGGTTGAATGCTCAGAAAAATTATGAGTTCAACACCTTGGTCCTCAAGTGACTCTGGTAACTCAGGAAATGGCTCCTCAAACAATCTTTCAGACAGAGGATAGGAAGAGGAACTGGGTGAGCCAGATGGTTCAGCCATGATGACCTTGTCTTAGCAAACAAAACAATTAAATTCAAGGCTTTAAAATGTTATTTTAAGGAAACTCACGACTTGGTCTCAGAAAAAGACTAATAGGATGTTTTCAGATCGTGGGAAATCAATTATTAAGATGCATAAAAGATTGGTTCTCTTTCATTTTTTAAGAGTCGAGAAAGAAAGAAAGATGATTCTATCGCTTTCGATTGGAAATGAGCTCGAAAAGACAAATTCTCGAATGATATTTTATGTTTAATGAGTCAAAAATATCAAATGACTACTCTAGATGATCTAGGTAAACAGGATTACCAGGCAACCGTGAATTGCAGAATGCCTCCTGGCGAACCGAGAAGTATGAGCAGGCAATCTCCCTGAATGTTGTGTTCAGTGTATCACGTTTGCAAGGTGGATGACTCAGCTTCCTAAGGATAAAAGGATTTCAGCCTAGAGGGGTCTCCCATTATATGCTCGATGGTACGAGGAGCACAAATCTGTACTAGCACTGTCTAATGCCAAAGCTAACGACAGTTGCTAGGTTTAAAGACGCAGGAACAAGTCTCTAGTCTAGACCTTCTAGATATGATCGTTAAGGTCAAATGTGCCTTAGGTTAATATAATTCATTTTAAAGTTTATCTTGAGTTATGTTTCAGTTTTTAGGTCTTAGCAATGTGACTTGAAAAACCTTAAATGCAACTAAATGAGACACGACCCTTTCAATTCGATAAAATGCCTACACTAGAGAGGGTAGAAACTACTCAATCAAATGCAAACAATCAAGCAATTGAAAATGAAATGATCTTTCACTACCTTACTTTTTCAAAAAATAAACTAATGAAAAATGCATTCCAATTCCTAATTTCCTGAGTAGCACTTATCTATTAGTCCTTTCAAAAGTAAAAGAGTTCTCTTCCTTTTCCAAATGCCAATGAAATTCTAGCCTTTTAATGATGCAAGTTATCATAGCACAATGATGCAAAAAGCTAGAATTTCATACTTGTTCATGAAACAATGAAACAAACTTTTCACATATAATTCTTCAATGAAAAAGTTCTTGAGACAATGAGCTCTTCAAGAAGATGAACACACAAAAAGAGAAACTCATTCAAACTAATGAAACACTGAATTTACCAACCACAAGATAAGAAACATAATCCATGCCGGAAAAGGAACGTTTAAGCAAGCAGACAAAAAATTTTCAAACTTTTGTAAAAGAGGTCAATGTCATAAAAGGACCAAAAACGAAATGCAAGGAGTAAGTGCACCTACAACTCAACTTACTAAGTTCACAAACTATTGAATGGACGACAAATTAGATGCCCTAGTGTCGCTGACCACTCAATGACTTAATCAATCAATCAGAAAGATGATAAGTCAACTAGCAAACACAACCAAATGAAAAGTAGCTTTCTAATCAGGGAGAAAATGGTCCAAAAGGCTTATAGGGTCAAAATCACAAGAGAATAACACATTGGCCAAGATTGGGGTCAGGTCCTAATCTTCACTTATAGGCATCGGCATGACTGCCTAACTGAAAAATGCGCCAAAGGCTAGTTGGTATGATTGTTTCTCAGCAACTTGTGCTGATCGGCACAACTGTCAGTGACTTAAGTGAGCTAATCGAGGGAGCTAAGGAAAAAAAATAATTTTTTTTGAAATAGGGACCAGATCTGCTACTATGAATTTTAGACTCAGGCCAGTATGTAGGAGAAAAGAAATAGAACCAAAGGGAAAGAGTGGAACTAGAAAATTTCTCACGAAATCATAAAATCCAAGATAAACAAAAGGATTGGGCTCCCCAGCGGAGTCGCCAATTTGTGGTGAAGTAAAATTATAAGTGCGGACACAAAAAATTTCCTCTAGCCCAATAATGGGTCTAGCCACAACATATACATTCTATGGAAGATTCCCTTAGGTTAGAACCAATAAAAAGGGCCTACCTCTTGGTCCCCTTATCCTGCTTGATGGTGTCGTTGTTTGCTCGCTCCAGTTATCTCTCACTTCCTTCTTCAAGCACCTGAAACAAGTAAACAACAACAGACGACAAATGTAATAATACACAAATTGTAATTCAACCTAGTTAACAAGTCAAGAAACATTAAGCCATGAATATGTAAGATTACAAAACATGTAGGAAATCAATCAATAGTTGCATATATTAATATCAAATAGAGATTAAAACCATTTGGCTTGACGTTGTAATCCTCCTTTGATAAGACCAGGTTCAAATATTGTATCAAGGCAATCGAGCAATGCCACCCTTGTCAATTATTTACAAAGCAAATGTGCGCTTCTCGACCCTACTGCACCTGGTTATCTTCGCTAGCCCCTTTACTAAATGGGTTATTGACTGCGCCACATGCAACCCCAGTTCCTCTACTGGACACAACTACATTATTGTAGTTGTGGACTATTTCATGAAATGGTTCGAAGCCGTTCCCGCTTTCTGGGCCGATGGAGAAATCGTGACACTATTCCTGTTTAATAAGGTTATCTGTCATTTCAGTGTGCCCCACGATCGTTACAGACCATAGGTCTCATTGTCAGAATCACATGATGTCTAACCTAACATCATTGCTCGGTTTTCAGAAGGACCAATCACCCTCCTATTACCCCTAGGCTAATGCCCATGTAGAATCCATTAATGGCATCTTAAAAACCATGATTCGCAGGTTAGTAGGTAATCAAAAAACCCACTGGCATCGCATGTTATATCTTGTGTTGTGGGCATATCGAAGTTCAGTCAAAACTGCTATAGGCTTTACACCATTTCAACTTAGTTATGGCCTCGAAGTGGTATTAACTATCGAGTGCCATATTCCTTCCATAAAAATTGTTGTTGAACTCTTAACAGGCACCACTCTAAAAGAAGAGTGCCTGCTATACCTCAATCAACTAGATGAAACCCGTGAAGATGACCAATTAGCACTTGCAACCCACAAGCACTGGCTCAAAGCCCAATATGACAAAAAGGTCAAGCCTCGTTCTTACCAAGAGGGAAATTTTGTTTTTCTCTATGATAAAAAACATGACCTCTTGGAGGCAGGAACACTTCAACCTTTATGGATCGGTCCATATGCCATTAGTAAGGCCCTCTCAAAAGGGGCCTATGAACTTTAGGACTGTGAAGGAATCTCCCTCGCAGAGCCCCGATATGGGTTATATTTGAAAAAGTATTTTGCCTACTACTGCACTAAGCATGTGCTTTGTAATTCTATGTATTTTTAATTTTTTCTTCTTTTTGATGTGACTGGGTTTGTTGGCATTTTTTGAGTATTTGTCTCATACATGTTTCTCGTCATGAAAATGTCTTCATTACCATTACCATATGTAGGATATGCAGATGGTGCTAGTCATCACACACGACACATTGCATCAACTGCTTGGGTCATTTACACACTTGAGTCAGAACTACTTTGTTCTGGGGGAGTCTTTCTTGGTACTTCCACCACCAATATTGCCGAGTATATGCCTATAATTTCATTTCTCACAGAAGCGTCATCTCAGGACATCTCCAATCTGGTGGTTAGGTTAGACTCTCAGCTTGTTGTTATGCAATTAACAAATCATTATCACATTCACATTCCAATCTTGTTATGTCATTATTTAAGGGTACAACTCTTGGAACAACAATTTTAGTTTATTACATATGAACACATTCCTCAAGAATTTAATGCAGTTGCTGATTCATTGGAAAACTATGTATTAGATTGGAATCTGTCCCATTTATTATAAATACATGTATGGAAGTAAATATTTACATAGTTAAAAATTTACAAAAACGTTTAAAAACACTTACATCATAAAAAACGCCAAAATATTTGTATATATACCTATATATATATATATATATATATATATATCGAATCTAATCTTTTACATCAAAAAATTTCCCAAACTTAGGTGATTTTAAGTACAAAATGGCTACTAAGCCTCGCCATAAACACCCACTGGCTATACCATGCACCTGCTAAAAGAGCCTACTACTCATGAAAAGTCAAAACAACTCTAGCTATTCTCCAAAGAGGAGCTAGAAACTACTCAGGCACATCGACGGTGTGTCATTGCATATGAACGCGATTCTCCCTCATGGGAAGTGGGGGAACACACATTCTCAAGCCTTTGAAGTTCCTCAGAACCACACAGAGACTCTATGCATCATCCCCATATTCGACAACTGTTGCTCCTATGCCAGTTCCAAGTAGTTAGTCCCCTCACCTCGCATGGAGAGGCATGTATGCAAGTTGTACTGGTGCCACATATGTCTCAAGAAAAAGCTTCATGTCAGTACTTGGTCACCCATAACAACAAAAACATTACATAAATATTCAAAAGCTAAAAAATACTTTAAGGTACTCAAAAAGAACTTTCTTACCTTAAGGCTCCCAATGTGTACTAGGTGGTAGTATCAAGTTTGGATCTCTAGTAAAGTCCATGCCTCCATAGACATAGTCATTAATTATCATTATCTAACCACTAAGCCACTCGAAGAAATATTCTCTGAAAAAATGGTGGATCGGTCCCCCTGTAGTGCGAGGATCAAGAGATGCCCATCACCCTTGCCTGGGCTCCCTCGGATCAAGTGGACCCACACTCATCTGCGGTCTCATAATTGGCACCCTCTCAAGTATAAAGGACACGATGAGAGTACCATATCCAAAATTCATTTGGGTTCGAGTCTTGAATGTCATCAACTCCACCTTGAACTGGCGAAGAGCTGCGTCACACTAGTTAAATATCTGAGGTTTGACACAATCAACAGTGAGCAACAATTGGGATTTCATCGCAACGCTAGGACTCTTGGATCCCACTAAGTGTACAATCATCCACAATATGGCCCTAGTCCTGATCCACTCTATGGGGACTCTGTTGCTCACTAGTCCACTCTTAGGTATACAATAGGCCTAGATCGACTCTAGGGTGGACCATGGATCTGTCCTGCCCCCTGTCAAGTTTACTCATGCACCTCTACACAACAAACTAGTCAAAAAGTAGATATAATCTCTATCAATCGATAGATTATGACCCCTAATTGGGAACACCCCTTAGTGTTCATCCCAACGTTGAATTATCCAGCTTAGGAGTTCTTCCTAACCTTTCATCAGGTCAAGCCTTGCATATTTCAATAAGCCACATCTACATAGTGCAAGTATGCATGTTTGATCATTCTGCATTTGTAGTTCCTAGCAATCATGAACTCGTTCTCTCCATAAACTCATGATGATGCATCAAAACCTACACAAATCAACCCAAAATTTAATCAAAATGGTGAATAAATTCTTGCTAAATCACTTTCTAGGTTTTGGAATGTGCTCACATGCACTAATGCCCCCCCTTAGGGCATATAGGGTGCACTAACTCCCTCCTCGAGGTCGTGAAGGGTGTTTAATGCCTCTCTAGACCTAGAGGGGAGCGTTAGTCACATTTAATGTGTGAGGGCTCCCCCAAAATCCGAAAATCCACCGCTAATGTAGCTAAAAAAGATTAAGGAATGTAGGATAAGGTTTTTCCATCTACCTGGAACAAACAGAAAGTCAAATGGTCGCCTGGATTGCTCGCAATCGACCGAGGGAAATCGGCTCCTCTTTCGCTCCAGAACACTCTCACAACACTCAAATGATGAAAATGGTGTAAATGGAGGCTCAAAAAAGTTCCTTATACTCACTCCGGATGTATGACTCATCTTAATTAGGTCATTGAAATAGAAGTAGTTCATTTCCTATGCTATTTATCATACGCCATGTTGACATATTGTCAATATTACTCATGCTTTGATGAAGGGACTTTTAGGGCTGAATTGCAGAAACGATCATGTTCGATCCACTATGAGCACTTACTTTTATGGGATATTTTCTCTCTCTTGAATTGAAAAGCCCCCGAGTTTTTGTCATTAGTCTTGTAAAACCCCCACGACAACGGTATGAGTGCTTTCTTTTTTGGGACTCTTTCTCGCTCTTAAATTGAAAAATCCTCGAGTGTCTCCTTCTTTGGGCTCGTTAAATATACAAAGAAGGAACGAGTAGTTATTTTATCTCTTTTTCCTCGCTCATTAAAATGAAAAACATACCTTGAGTTTTCTTCATTTGACTCATTAAAATTTAATTAAGATCACTGAGTTTGTCGTTGCGTGAGTCATTAAAATTTCACGACGAATATCGAGTTTACTCTATCCCATTGTACTCATAACAAAATGAGGCAAACTTCTATTGAGCATAGGTTTATCTCCTTATCCGGCCTCAGTAGACTAATTTATCGAAAAGGAACCTTTTTGGGTATACTATTAAACCTTTGTTGCATCCATTTAAAAACTATGACAAAGGGATCGCCATGGAGTTTCTCTTTACTATCTTTTCATACTCTGAAAATATGGAAAGACCACCAAGTTTACCCATATGGAATCATTAAATTAATCAGATGAGGAAAGTGGACAATACAATTGCTTTATTCCAGTATTTTGGAAAGATTTTTTTGGCGGCAGTCGCTCCCTTGAACATGGCACTCCTTCAGTGAACCTTCTTTTTGATGACCTCTCAAAATGAACCTTACTATCCTATGAGTTTATCCTATATACCCCGATGTTCTTTCATCTCTCTATCCTAACAATCTTTGGTGTTCTTCAGTCTAGTGTTGCATGGTTAAAACCATTGTGTCATGCCTTCTATTATTCAAGGGAAAACCTTTATCTATTGTTTCCTCCATCAACCCATCAAACATATTCTTCTATCATGCCCTCTATTGATTTGACCCAATTCTCAAACTATTCTTCAAAAAGCAATCATTCTTGTCCCATTTCGTGTCAACTGATGTTGGAAACATTATTGCCTACCTTTTGACAAGTCTCTTCCTATCAACTTCCACACTCTATCTAGGAAGAAGACCTAGAAACACTTCAGTTCCTTGGAACTTGAAGACATCAGTGATAGGTTACCTTGTGTTTGGTCAGGGGTTTTCATTATTGGCTCCTGGATTAACGATTCTATGAGTGTTTGACAAAAAAAACATTATTCACACTCACTAGATTGTACTGTGTATCTTCGAGACCATCACCATTATCAGTGGCCATCCTCGCGTCTATTAACAGTCTCCATTATTGACTGGTAATCAGATGATTTTGTTCAACCTCAATGCCTTTATTCAGATGTATCAAAATATCTTGTTGAAGTGAAGTGGAAATCAAGACCTTGGGTAGAGGCTTACATCACTCAACCTTGTTTCCTTTCCCAAGCTAGTTATA
The DNA here is from genome assembly GCA_000404065.3 of Pinus taeda. Taxonomy (NCBI): domain Eukaryota; kingdom Viridiplantae; phylum Streptophyta; class Pinopsida; order Pinales; family Pinaceae; genus Pinus; species Pinus taeda. The sequence goes on from APFE031425648.1 coordinate 13,343, forward strand.
TTATTTTTTGGAGGCAGCTCATCAGAATGTTCTTATTATGACAAAAGCTACACATTGTACTTAGCGTTAGACATGATCGTCATATCTCTTTGTTTGAGAAATCACTCTGACATAGCTACTGAGCATGGGAATGCCCGAATCAGGACATGATTTTAAATGTTATATGTATGTATGTATGTAGATATATATATATATATATCTATATCTATATATATATATATATATATATATATATATATATATTATATAAATATATATATATATATATATATATATATATATATATATATATATATATATATATTATATATATATAGATATATACATATATACATATACACATATCTGTGTGTGTGTGTTGTATCAATTTTCTTGTATTCCCGAAGCTCTGACCCTCTCTCTCTTTTTGTTTGAAGAAAATGACTGTTATATAAAGTATTTCAACCATTGTCTCTACCTTAGATATCACACTTTAGGGGGCATCTGTTACACATGAAAATGGCCTCCTCATTAGCTCAGAGGAGAAGGGTAAGATGACTGAAAGATTGACCAAGTTCATATTTGCCAAGCTAACATTCTCCATGAACTAGCAACATGCTTTATAAAGCTTCCTAGCCATGCTACAATCGTGTTAGTCTCTAGGGTAACAATGTTTGTTGCCACAGGAGGAGCATTAGTAAAATTAATTGAGTTTCTGGAGATTAAAGGAGAAATTTGACAGAGAACTATCCCTATATTCAATCTTATGTTAGCTCATAAAGCAAGGAAACATCTAGATTCAACCTATTTGCGGGAGTTTCTATTCCTAATGGAGCCTACAAATAGGGAAAGAGTGATAAAGCATGGAAACATATTTTCTTTTGCCTGAAAGAACTCGTGAAGGATTTGGTAAGGCTTATCCTCTCATGCTATATATTTGATGCTAGGGCCATTGTGAAAGAGGTCGAAAGTATTGAAGGGATTTCCTATTTACTATCAAAGCTTGTATTAGACATTGGATCTTCAAGAGGATAAGAAGAGAGAGAGAGAGAGAGGAGCTAGAGGAGTAGGGGAAGACTGATGAAATTGATGGTTGTAATCACTCTTTTTCTATCATTAATATAGACCTGCAATTGTGTTTTCCAATCCATGGCATTGGTATTATGATTTATTTACATGTTTATGAATGTTAATGATTATGAGTTGCTTAGATGTATGCAGTTATATATCCCAATGTATTATTCTATTGATTATTGAAGTTATATGTTGTGATATTACACCTCGTCTTCTTTATGTGCAAGTATTGATCTTGGAGCTAGCGGAGGGGTTTTCGATTATGCTACTTTGCGTTCTCGAGCAACACCACACCAAGATCTGAGGTGACAATCCTTCTTCTTACTTTGATTATCACTTCACTAATACGGATATGTGCATGTGTTTGGGCCAGCTACAGCTAATCTGACTATCTACCAAGGATCCTGGGAAGATCCTTGAGGGCATCGCCACCACCAAATGCCCGTGCATTAATCCCTATAGCACAAAGATTTCCCTTGCTATTATGATAGTTTCCCTTGTTGTTGCAACGTTTACCCTTGCTGCTACAAAGGTTTCCCTTGTTGCTGCAAGGGTTTCCCTTGCTACTGCAAGGGTTGTTGGATAGTTCATTAGGATGTACCTTGAGGGTATTGGTACTTTCCAAATTGAACCTGACCATATCCACCGGGAATAGTGCATTTTCAAGGCTGGATATAAGCTCCTGCTTGTGGAGTGTAAGGTGGATTTACCAAGGCTTGTGAGCCATAAGGGACATAAACCTATTGGAGTGGAATTTGAGCCATATAAGGCTGTGATAATGGACATTACCTGACCCAGATGGTTCAACAGGGTTAGGAATAATGCCAGAATAAGGTTGATTAACTTCAACCAAGTGAGTTTGTAATCCACTCACATTGGTTTCACCTGACACAAGTGGAATATTCATATTTCCCCCCTCATGCAGTGGTACATGTTTCGCACTTAACGGAGGGGTGGAAGAACTAACTGAAACATGACCTGAAATAGTCGATTGTACTAGAAGGTTCTGTTGAAACGATGGCACAGGTTGCAATGGAATCATAAGTTGAACGAGAATTGATGTAACAATAGTTTATACAGAAGTTTGAGAAGTCATTTTGGAATGAATGGAACATAAGTAGGCATGGCATTTGAAGACTAAATGGGATTCTGATACAAAGATGAAGAACTAGGAGTTGCTGAAATTAACTAGATTAGGGTTGTATAACCAGGTGGAAGCATGGGTCCACTACTCTTAGGAAGTGTGTGAGATGGGACTCTTCCTGTAAAAGGAAAACCTTCTAGAGGAAATTCATACCCTTGTTCATCATCGACATGAGGATTATGAGTAGCAGAAACTTCTGAATGACCCAAAGAAGAGGTTGGGATTTCACCCTCTGACTCAATAGATGGAAACAATTGGTGTCGAGGAATTTGAGATGTGTGAGGAGATAACTCTAGACGAATAGTAGACCGATTATAAGGACTGTAAGGACACTGTGGAGATATCACAACATAATTGAATAACAGATTCGGTGGATGAACAACAAGCCTCTGTAGGCTCTGAGGGGTTTACAAACTCTTAGGGGTTTGTATAGGATTGTATGGGGTCTCAGGATCAGATCCTTGAGGTGACCAAGAATCTGACAGAGGTGGATGAGAAGATAGGGGTTGGATACTTGGAACAATCCCAAGTTCAAAACCTTGATCTTTAAGTGACTGAGGAAGCTCCAGATGAACTCCTTGGAAGGACCCTTCAGTATCATAAAATGAAGGGGAACTATGAGTTGATCTCAATGGTTCAACCACGATGACTTTCTCTCAAGAGAATAAAATGGAAGGAGGTTCGTTGAGGGCATATTAAAAATCTTGAAATTAACAGGGAATTACTTAATATTGGTCCAAGAAGCAACTACTTGGGTTTGACATGTTTATCGTGAGTAGTTATTTTTAGAATTTGAAACAAAAACTTTGCCTTTTCATCTTTTAAGAGTTGAGAAAAGGACAAAAAGGTGACTTTAGTCGCTTTCGATGGTTTAGCAAGCTTGAAAGGAAAAGTGCTGGATGATATTTTAAAATTTAAGGAGTCAAAAAAGATCGAAATGACCACTCAGGTAACTCTAGGAAAAAAGGATTACTAGGTAACTATGAACTACAATATACACCTCAACAAATAAATTTACCAAGGACTTTATGTACGTGTAGGCAATCTCCCCAAATGTTGTGCTCAATGTATCACGTTTACAGGGCGGCAGACTTGACTTCCTATGGATAAAGGTTTGCAACCTATGAGGGTCTCCCTCTATATACTCAACGGTATAGGGAGCACAAGTCTGTGCTAGCGCTATCTAATGCAAGAGCAAACGAAAATTGCTAAATTTTATAGACGCCGGAACATGTCTCTACCCTAGACCATTAAGTATGAACGTTAAAGTTTCGAATGCTCCTTAGATTAATTGATAGATTTTAAAATTAATATTGAAATTAAGTTTCGAATTCAAGGCCTTAATAATGTCACCTATTCCTAAAATGTAGCTAAATGATGAAATTGAAATCCTTTCATTTGATGAAGGCTACCTATTTAGGGAAGAGAAACACCTAAATAATGCATCGAACAACCATCAATGCATCAATGACAATTTTGAAATGCCAAATGCAAACCATGAAACCTAATCTTCACTTCATCAGTAAATGAAATGCCAAAACAAAATCTTAAAGGAATCTAATTTAAGATATAATGCTGATTTCTTTTTCACTTTAATGAAAACAATGTAATCTAGTGAAAAAGAGAAAAGGAGAATGCAAACAATTCAATAATTATGAAAATCACTTTCACATTAATGATTTTGAATGCAACAAATGCTTTGAAAACTACTTAAAAGATAAACATTTTTTCTTTCTCTTTTCAAAACACAATATTCAAAGCAAATAATTCCTTTTAGTTCAATCGAAACAAACAATTTTGTAATGTATTGCTTGACAAAGGGAACTTAAGTGACTTTCAAAGCATCTACTAAATTCAACACTAATGAAAACCACTTAATACCCAAGAACCAAAAGTGATTTGCAAAAGATGTCCAAACACAAAAAGACTCTTTGAACAAGGGTAATTGATCTCTAAAGAGAAGATCAACGAGTGAATGAAGGATGACCTAGAAGTCCTAAAACCCTAGAAGGAAAATCAAGCTCCAAACACACTTAAGCAAAATAAAGAGGCAATTGTAATTAGACAAACATGTCAAGCAAGACAAGAACACTAAAATCACACTGGTAAACCACTGAAAAAAGGAAAAAACTAAAAACAAGAAGGCAAACCCTAATTTCATTAAACTCTGATATCATCACATCTATTAAAAGAAAAGTAGCGATCATCGCTACTGTAATCAACATATCCATGATGTTATCGTGACTGTAAGAGACAAAACCGCGATGGTCGAGAAAGATAAAGAAAAAAAAATCTTCAAGAGTAGCACATATCATGAACCTTCAAGTAATTACCAGAAAGTGAAAATAGTTACAGATAGTGTTAGCACTCAAATCTAGCTTAGGCTGAAATAAGGTAAAACTCGAGGCTACATCAAACCACGCTCAGCCTCGTAGCTAGCCCTACGAGGATAGGAGATGGCTCTCTCCGGGTCAATCTCAGCAAAAGGTAATCAATGAGGCTCGATATGACTAAATTGGTATTTAATTTTAGGCTAGGTATGAAGTATAAGGAGTTTGAAATTGATTTTTTGGAGTTTTGTTGAATCTAAGGGAAAGGCAATTTTGGGTGCGGGGATGAGACACAGTTTTTGCAGAGGTCTACTTGGGGCAAGGTAGGCGATTGTCTTGATGCTTTTAAAGAGAATGAATGGCTAGATCTGACTGGTGAGAATTTAAGGAGATCAAGAAGCTTTCAAGGATTCTCCATAAACAGATGAAAACATGGAAAATCAAACAAACTTAAAGGCAGAGCATTACAAATTATGGATTCTACCTTAACACTTCATTTGTTCAATTGCGGAAGATAAGAGAAGGAAAATGATACACAAACAAATTACAAATACTGAAAGAAACACACCATCAACACATAAAGCCACACGAATCCCAAACAGTGCTGCAAAACCTTGGTCTTTCCTTTGCCAAAAATGCAGAGAAAATATGTACAATAGAGTGTCAAGCTTTTCCCAAGAGTCCAACCCTGAAAATGACTTAGAAAATACATAATATAGGCAAGCCAACCCATTCCCTTGCCTCTATGGGTCGAGCTCATCATCCTAGGAGTTGTTTCAACCAACTCTAAACAAAACACTACAATCTAGGCAGTCAAAACAACTTGCCTCTATAAGGTAGGAAACCAATTCATTCATTAAATTTTCAATCTTTGGTGAATGAATCTTCTAAAACAAGTAACTAAGTGTCAAAATTACATCCTGTTTAATCAATTACATCAAGAGGAGTCAAAAATTACATCACAAATCAAAACTGGTCAAACAAGCTGCATTCCTGAGCTGAAAGATGAAAAATTGGCCAAAAAGCCCTATGCCCCGCGTGCCTGAGCCCTATGCACCGCGCGCCTTTCAACCTGCTTTTGGGGCACTTCCTGACATCCAAATGAATCTCACAATAGTTGGTTGGAAAGCCCTGGATGTATGTTATCCAACCCAAGTGGAATTTTTCAATTTGGAGCTCAGATGCCCCCTCAAAATGTCATTCTCTCGGACGTACTTCCTGCTGGTGCAAAAGGTGGCAGAAAGGTGATTTTCATGGTGTTTTTGGGCCTTTTGATCACCCAAAACTTGATGAAATGATTTGGAAATAGCTGAGCATGCATAACTTACCATGACAAACCCAAAAATGTAAATTTTTCATCCAGCAAGTGTCCCAATCATAAGCGAGCGCGTCGACACGCTACGCGTTGAGCCAAAAAACCTGTTTTTAGGAAAAAAATTTCAAAATGAAAAAAATTTCTCTAAATTTTCTCAAATTCGGAGTGAAGACCCTCCATCATGTATTGTGCCCCGCCAATGAATCCTTGGCCAAAATTTGGAGTGGATCGGATTTTTTTCGCCGTTTTAGAGCTTTGCTCAATCGCCTCTTTAAAATCTTCATTTTTGCTTTGCAGACATGCATACGGGCCCAATAATGAGTTTTCATATGATGAAGCATGTCTTTGTCTCTGTTTGCCTTTGCCAACAATTTCTCCAGATGAGTGTTCACATGGATGAGCATAGACTCTCAATCAATCAGTGTCATATCACCGGGTCTCTTTCGGGCCAATTCTCGATCCTCACGGATTTGCCGCAGCTCATAAAGTGTATGTTCATCCTCTAGCTATTTGTTGCGCTGCTCCAAGTAGTTTATCACCCACTTAGCCATCTGCAATTTCTTTTGCAGCGAGTCATTCTCAGCCTTTTGCTCCCGGATGATCTCCTTTAGCTCCAAGCTAGGAGAGCTCGCATCAACATCAATGATAGTGAAATCCGTGCCTCGGCCTCCTGAAGGACCCTCATCATGCATAGGCCTCTTGCCCCTGTCCTGAATCTGTACCTGTGCTGAAGAAGAAGGCGAGACCCCTTCCACATGATGTGGAGATAATACTCGCTCTGCTGATGGAGTCAACAAGACCCCTTCCACCCCGGGTGGAGATAGTACTCGTCGTGTAGATGCAAATAAGGCCCTGTGGCCTCGCTGGTATGTCACATACGATGGAGCACTTATATGCTCGGTCTCAGGAATGTCTGGCTAGTGTGAAGGCAATCCCTCATCATGAACTATCTCAGGAAGCGGTTGTGGCGCTGAGAAGAAGTCACGGGAGATGAAATCCTCCCAAGTAATGCCCTGCTATGTCAACTGATGTATCACTATGATTTTGATAAGCGCATAATGATATATGCTTCTATACTGCTGTGCTGGCGTCTTCCTTTGTACTAAAGTCACCATTCTCTCTATGTTGCGACACTTGAAGTACAGAATGTTCATCATACGTACCCTCGTGAAATGCATAAACAAATGGACATGGTACGCATAGAGACGCGAGAATCTACCCTCGCAACTGAAATACCGAATGATGAGTTTCATCAATGGTGCAAACTCATCCCTCAGGAATCTGAAAGGAAAAACTGTGCTCAAGTGTCTCATATCCCCAGGTTTGATGTATGGCTCATAATAGAATTTGTCTAATTGCTAGCGTTTGCTCCATTCCTCTCCTACATTTGGTATATCGGTGGCCTGAGCAATAGTCTCTGGTGACAAGGTGAAATTTACTCCGGCGAGGTTTACATGGCCATCATGTAAATGTATAACAAATAAACGAACTAGTTCACGATGATCCTGGGTTTTTGAGATCATCTCACAGTATTGGAAACATGATCGACGCTGAAAACAATCCATTGCAAGCGGGCAAGCCTGCAATTGAGCCAAAGAAGTAGGCTCCTCCCTGACATGCTGACCACCTTTGCCACTTTTGTGAAACCTCCGTGGCACATTAACCTCAGCTGTAGAATCACTGTCATTCTCCTGCTCATAGACTGAATCCGTCTCTGACATGAATTTGAAAACAAGATAGTTGTAATACATATTCTAATATATAAAACTGTGTGTACAATTGAATGCAAACTGCTCTTTGCTCTAGCAATGCTATGACCAAGGGGAAACAAATGCACAAGGGAATATTAGGAAAGGGAAAACATTAGGGAATTAGGAACTTTGGAAATAAAATGTAATTAGGGAAGGAAGGGGAAATGTAAATATTGGATTGGGGTTTTGGGATATTAGGTAGGATTAATGCATTTTTAATAGAGGTGGGGGACTAGGATTTCTGGGATTGTAGTGTAGGATTAACAAGGGAATTAATGGGGAAGTATGATGGGTGAATTTGGGAATGAGGAACAAAGGGAAATGGAGAATAATACAACCTTGGTTACACACTGTTTTCAAACCCTACAACACTTTTTATATTGACAAAAGGAGGGCTTTCAAACTTGGATCTCCACGGCAAACATTCACGAACCCATCACATTCACCATTAAAAAACCAAGCAAAGGCAATGGAGGCGAGCCTACCTGACAATTTTATGTGAAGAGGAGGCGATTTGATGAGCTTTCGAACTAGTTTCGGGCTCCAAACTGTGAGTGTCGCGCGCCTTGCCCAGTGCGCCGCGCGCTTGTAAATTAACATTGGTGCTTTGTGCCTAGTGCGCCACGCGCAGCCAATGCGTCACGCGCCTAACCCAGTGCATCGCGCGCCTGAAAATTGCTCTGACCTCCACTCAAACTCACAAATTTGCCTTGGAATGATTTTCTCCACCCTTGGAATGTACAATGATTTGAAATTTCATTAAAATATCTTTATAAAGACTCCAATTTGATTTTTGCTTGGTCCATAACCCACTTTGTAATGTTTTGTCTTTGACACTTTTTCAGGATTAATAGACTTCTGACTTTTTGGTTTCCTCCTTAAATTTGGTTGAAATAATGATTTTCTTTGACGATTTTTTGCAGGGATAGCTGTGATATAATCTGGCGAAGGAGACCAAGGTTGCGCCTGGACAATTCAAGAACTGAAATTTTTGAAAATTTATTACAAAAAATGAAATGTCGACTTATCTTCAAAACAGAGTTTTGAAGAGAAGTCCTAATCTATCCGTATAATGATAAAAATCTTTGAGATAACCACCTATCGAGGACCTCCCTCTGGCCTGTTGGCTTTATTAGACTTTGCAAAACCAAATTGACTTAACCCTAGACCTAATGACCGAGAACACTTGTCATGACCTAGAAATATGACCTTTCAAGACTTGATTTTTATGAACAGATCTGAACCAGCAGTGCCAAAAACAAGGGGAATGAGTGACACAAACCATTTTGTTAGATTTATGGCATGCCTAACGAAATGCAACTGATCGAAACTGATGGGACACCTAAACATGAAATGCAAAAAAGATTTTTGATCTCTGACGGAGGGATAACTAGACCGACTCTAACAGATAGAAAACAAATCTGGGATTGGACGGTTGGTCAAACTCATCACAAAAACAAGGTGAAGGGTTGGATGGAACGGATCATAGGCTCTATAGTGGAGTCACCATTTTGTTGTCTAGGTAAATCCTCTCTGCTGACGGAGATGACCCCTCTAGCCTAGTGAGTGGTTCTAGCATTCAAAGTGACAATATACTAGATACTTTCCTAATTTGCAATTGAAAATAGAGACGAAGAAGATGGCCTACCTCATTCTGATGCTATCTCGATCTCCTTTGTTGAAGACCTTGAATCACTTATGTCACGGGCCCGTTCTTGCTGCTCCCAGCATTTATGCAACTACACAAGAAATCAAGACACAATAAGGCATGAAAATACAAATAGCATATTTAAAAGAAACCTACTTAACTAATCAAGGAATGTTAAGCTAAACGATACATGAACATACACATTTAGGGAAAATGAACCAATAGTTGTATATTAATAGAAAATAAGGGTAAGCATACAACCAACTCTTGAAGTTGATAGGCTCTCCTTGAATGAATATCAATGTCCAAGCTAATCTCTCCAAGCACTCCTTCTCCAAGCCAAATGAATAGCATATAAGCACAATCTTAGCATAAGGGTGTAAATAGGCGTAGACCAACCACTTGGGAGTAGGAGAGGATGAATATATAGGTTGGGAAAGGGTGTTAGGACCTATCCAAAGATAGGATTAGGCCCTCATCTCAAGGAGGTAGCTCATAGGGATATGACCAAGAGGCAAACTTGGGAGAATTTGACATCATCTATGCCAAACAACCTCCAACTCGCTGCTTTGGAAGCTTCTACATCACAAAACTTGCCATCCTCTTTGGGAAAAATTATGTTTTGGGATCATCTTGGGTATACAAGTGAACAGAGTGATGCCATCGTGGGTTAGGTATAGTGCAACAAGAAATCATCTTTTTTTTTGGCCTCATAAGAGCAAAGATCCTCAAATTAGGGTTTTAGACCTATTTTTTTAGCGAAAGCTCAAAGCATTTTCTAATCAATGTCTGAGTGAGGATCTGAGTTGCATATATGAATGAGTATACTGAATGATGTTCATGTTTCGAGCACTTTGGGGTATGTCACAGGGAAGTGTAGGAGGTGTGACAAAATACTGTGTAATACTTCTAGAGTAGCTGCTAGAAGGAGATGCGTGGCCCTTGGCTACCCACTGAAGGATTTGGGCAAAGTTGTCCATCATCACGTTCCTTTATTGCTCGAGGGCTTCTTCAAGAAATATTTTGAAAGGATCTCTTTCCATATCATATTTCTTATCTTTTTCCATGGTAGGCCATCGATATTTGTGAGGCTGGTCTTGAAAAGGTTCGACCAGGTCGAACCCTAACTCCTTATATACCGACCTCGCTGGGGACATGCAAAGAAAAATAGAGAAAGAGCAGAACACTCTTATACCACTCATCCGAACTTCAACAAGAACAAAAAAATTTATAGATATATCAATAAATACAAATATGCAACATAAATAGCATTCTATTTAATTAATATCAAATATTGAAATATGCTTAGAAATAGGAAGGAAATAAGAAGAGATCGGGTGATGGTAACTTATCTCTGAGAAGAGTTGTGGAGGCTACATGCCTCTAAACTATTTTATAATGAGGCTCAGGGGCCTATTTATTATTTAATAACAAGGGGAAACCCTAAACAACCAAAACCCTAACCCTAGGAGATGGAACACAAAGAGTTTGTGGCCCCCATTGGGGTTAGTTGGGCAGCCAAATTCCTGGGGTCGTAACTTGGTCATATTATCTCCGTTTGGTGTGTATGATACCTTCTTGGAAAGATATAATAGAGTACTACAATATTTGCGACAGGACCATAGGAAATGGGTCTGCAATGGACCTAAAAAAAAGTAAATTAGGGGTTCAAAACGGCTCCAGAAGTTCAGGACCCGAAAAACTGCTAAAAATAGCAAATACCGCAATAAAAAAGGAAACTGATGAAACCAACTGGAGGTTTAGGTGGAATAGTCCAGTGGCTACCAATATCGACCTAAATCAAAGATTCAAAAAAGTGAAATGTCGATTCTTTAGAAGTTCCCAAATGAGTTATTGAAGAAAATTCAAAGTTGTAGTGTTTGAAAGATCAAATTTCCTTATGGATATCAATCATATTCAAAATACAATTAGCAAATAGAGGGAAGAGGACTAATGATAATCAATCAAACATTTTATAGAAGTGATAAATAAATGTAAAGAATGCTCAACAAGAGTCAATTAACAATTATGAATGATACAACCACTTATATGTAAGAAATATCCCTAGTAGGTGACAGATCAACGAAAAATGAAACACAAACATTGAAGAAGGCCCTTAAAGGTAAGATGTACAAAAGACTAACACTCTTATGAAAATATAAAATAAGCATCCCCATTAATATCTATAAAAATTTAAAAGTATTAGTTGTCAAGAAATCCATATTTAAGCATTAACATTAAATGTAAAGAAAATAAGACTTAAAATTGAAGAGAAATGGGGTCCCCGGGTCTAGGGACTAGGGGCTAGTTGAGCCCTCAACAAAAGGTGACATGCTAGGTGAAGAAAGGAATCTCTTCAATGTACCAATCCATGGTTAAGAAAATGAAATATTTTAATATTCTTAGTGAAGGTGCTATTGTTTTTCAAAGTGTGGGTATCTGTGAAACTATTCCTCATGAGGAAGTTCCCAGTGGGCCTCGTCCTCAAATCACAAAAATCTTGGAATTATATTCAATAAAATTTAAATAGAATGATAATTAAATCAAAATCATAAGAGAATGAAGACAAATGCACAATAATATTTGAGAATACTTACTCTTATTCATAACAAAGACACTATACAAATAAGGCTTTCTTGCTTGTTTTAAACGCAATAAATCTCTCAATTTGAATGCATTCATATATAATCCAAGATATGAAATCCGCCATAAAGGAATGAAATATATGCATTCATAGGATTGTTACCATACATACTTCCAATCCAAACAACTCCCTAATAATGCATCTTAAAAACACATTGCAATAAAGTCATAAAGAGAAAATATTTATCTCTAAAACATAAGATATTATCATGAAGTCTTAATTCCAATGTCATTTAAGATACAAATGTGCCCTATTTGGTAGTGCATTTGTAGATGTACAAATATTCTTCCTACAAGTCATATCATGTCAGCTAAACCAAATCACAATGAACCAACATACCTTAGCGTAATTCGTGGAGGATACCTTGTCTACAGGATCAAAATATCAATATAATATATGTATAAAACAATCATGACAACATACAATGTTGGCTTAATGGATCATGACCTAGGTTCAGAGTTAGTTGCACCAACCAACAAAACACTACACTTTTGGCACTTTTGGCAGCGACCTACGGATTGCAGGTCACAGTCTCACCCAAAGCAGTATTGGGGGATGAAAGAACCAAGTTTCTACATATAGAGACTAGTGTGATGCCTTTTAGTGCCTTATATCTGCTTCATCGCACATCTAATCTTCCAACAAAGCTTAAACCATGAATTCAGCCCTAAGTACCTTCAATCCTTCATGACTCCAATCAATTACCTTATTCAGACCCTAAGAGCATAGAACCACTACTTTCGGGCACATAGATAGGTCTTCTAAGGCTTCTGGAATCTAGATCTATCGTCATGTAGACCTATCTTCCTTATCCGAAACTAACTCAGTTTAGATCTACAACTTCACATACATCATTCAATCATATTATTAAGCATAAACATATTCAATTAAACCAATTCACGCAGATAAGACACATTAATTGAAGAAAATAGTATTCAAAGTGATATAACCAGATAAATAGATAAATCACAGATGTAAGTATTTCCAACCCAAAATTAGTCTTTAGTAATCAGAATCGTTTAGTACAAACTTCAACTACCTTGTGCACTTAGCTGCAAGGGTCCACACACTCAGTTGTGGAATCTTCTCGGCCTTGGTGCACTTAGCTACGAAGCCTTCCCTTTACTACTAACAGGAACAAAACCTCCTATCTATCAAACCCTTACAACATAATTCATTCCTTCATTCTTCTCCTCATATATCCTAGGTTATCTCTAAGACTCACTATGACTCAACTATTTATAGCTTTTCTAATACAATACGATGGCCCTCAACTCAGGGGTAAGTCTTCAAAACTGACGAAAACAAGGGGCTAAGACCCCTTTGAATCCTATCTATATGCGTGCAACACATCCACATTTCGAGGAGCCTTTACATCTTTTACAAAATTATTTACAAAAAAATTACTACATTAATTCAATTCTACCCCTAGTGACCCCGGCGCAACAGGCCCCCAATAGAAAGATAGTGACTCGCCCTTGAGTCACTCAACTGGTTGTTCCACCTTCTGGCAAAGTTCGCTAAATGGATTCCTCAATGTTTGAAGCTCCGCAGTACTTTGTTCTACTTCTTGTTGTACCTCCTAGACCAATTTCTCTTTGGTTGGCCCCTAAACTGCGAGTTGTGTAGTCCATTGTGTCTATTGCATGGCCTTCAAATTTTCATGAATATTATGTGAAAGTTAGCTAGCTTCCTCTATCCAAGGCAGAATATTATCTCTTAAGAGGGACTGCTTGTTGGGCGCGAGATCCCCCAAGGGCAATGTTGGCTATGTGGGGCCTGACCTAGGTTTAGAGGTGAATTAGCCAAACAAATCCTGAAACTACGGTCCTTTAGGCAATAGTTCGTGGTGCGCGGACTGAGGTCTCACCCGAGGTAGTATGGGATGGTGTTGGATCCAAGTTTCCGCACCCTAGGGATGTCTTTGATGAGTCTTGGAAAGTTCGCATTCCAAATCTGCGCGCTGTGCTACTTCCGCGTTGTCATCTATCCCTCGCAACCTGCGTAACTACCTTCGCGCGGCTATGTGACGGGTGCAAAGGAGGTATCCTATCATTACGTTATTATCATAAGTCTTAGTTTAGTTGTGTAGGCTGAATATTCTTATTTATTATTCAACATTTATAACCAGTGCGTGCATATATAAACTTTAAAAATATGCATAAGATAATAGAAACACAAATACACAGTAATTCTGAATCAACTTATCTTTATTATTATGTTTCTCCGATACAATCCAAACTCCTACCCTGCGTACTTAGATGCATGGGTCCGCGCACTCAGTTGCGGACTCTAGGCCTATGCGCACTCAGCTGCAGAAGCTTCTACCTACTCCTATGACCCAAGACTCGAACTTACAGACTTAAAGTTATTCCTTCATCGACAAAGACTTCCTTTCACCAAAAACTTGCTTTACATCTTAGAGCCTCGCTCTATTTATACAATCCTATGGTCTGTGGACCATGGGTAGGCTGACGTTACAATATAATACCTTACATACTTAAGGGTAGACAACCTTTTGACTTGACCATTCACTTCGCGCTCTGTGCACTTCGTGGAGTCTTTACAATACACTTTTACCCAAAATTTGGGCTTTAAGCCCCAAAACCGTCACGTAGGGGATCTTATGCCCAATAGGCCCCAAATGACTCGCCCTCGAGTCACGCCATTGGTGTGGTGATTTTAGCGCAGAGTCCATCCATCAGCTTCTACGCTTCGTGTAAGTTCGTAGTACATTCTTCCGTTGTCTGCTATACCAGTTGTGTGCATATCTCCAATGCTTCACTGTTAGGGACACATCCTTGCCTTAGTGCATATATGCCCTGCATCTGTGCTATCTTTCCCTCGATCTTGGTGGTGACCGTGAATGCTTCCTCGAGCGAAGGCTGTATGCGCGCTTTAAGCATTGCTTCTTTCTGTCACATGGCGTCCACCTCTTCCTTTAGAGCCTGGGCCTCCTTCATCTTGGCCAGTTGTTGAGTAAGGGCGACCATCTGTGTGGTCCCTCAAGCATTGTCATAGGCCTGCTGCAACTCCCGCACTTCTGTCTCTAGACGTTGTATAGTTGGATCCTACCATAGTGAGGTGAGCGTGAAGAGTGACTGATCTAACAAGCCTGTGTAGTCTTGTACCATGCGCTCTATGGCTTCCAACCTCGATTGAATGGTGTGAGTGCGTTGCTCTCTGAATTCAGGGGGTGTAGAAGGTTTCACCTTCAACCATAGCTCATCGATATGTAGGTTCTATTATCACTCAGGTTGTTCCCAAAAACTTTTGGGAAAAGGGAATATGGCCGAGGTAACCACTAACCAATCTTTTAGATGCATCTTCTAGCCAATCTGCATCCAGAGAGGGCTCTCTCTTTATAATTTAGCTTTGTTTCAATGTATTTTAGGCTAGTTATGATGTACAGGGTTTTGTTTTAAGTTTTTTGGATGATGATTTTCAATAAAACAGGGGTGAAAGTCTGAGAAGTTCAGTCCATTGGGCTATGGAGTCTAAGAGTGTATACTGCTAGATATGGTTTTTCTTTGATAGAGGAGGTACTAAAGAGCAAGATAATTAGATCATGGAGCAATTTATAAACTGAAATTGGATGGACATGGAGGTCAGGGGGTGAAAGGAAATTAAGAGTCTTTCATCATGCTGGCAGAGGGAAAGTGAATGAATATTTCAGGGAGCAATTTAAGAATTCTCTAAGTATACTCAAGATGTAAGAACCAGGGGAAACAGGAGCAATAAAGAATTCTTGCTATGCTAGTTTATGAAGAAAACATAAAAAACAACAAAGATTGAACACAAAGTATAGTGAAGTAAGTTCTGGGTTATTCTTTTTCCCTGATGTTAAGATTATGAACACAGATGATACATAAAAACACAAAAACTGTAAAACATGAGTTAAAAAGACTTATTGATCCATGAAGTAATTCAAGAATTCTGCAACATAGTCCACTGTCATCAATTCCACATCCAAAGAGTTCAGTCCATCAACAATGCATTCCAGCTGCCTTTTATTCAGAAGAGTTCTCAGAGTTATAGCGTAGTTCCAGAAGAGATATCACCAACCTAGAATACATCTCACGGGGAGGTATTTATACAAAAAGGAGTTACAAAATATCTTATGGAAAAATATCCCACAATAACTTCATTCATCTACTTTACAGGAGAAGTAAATGAGAGAAATGAATGCAGGAGTAAATTTTGGTGTGCTCACTGTTTAGTTGGTCAGAGATATTTGACTTTTTGAATAGAGTAAGTCGACTGGTAGCTCTCCCTTGATTCCACATTCCTGTGTTGTTGTTCCGGCTTGACTCCCTTGCTCTGTTGTCTTCACCTTTATGATATGTGCCACGTGTTTTGCCATCGGATTAAATGCAGATGATAAAGAAAAATCAAAACTACCTTGGTAAGACCTCCAACATGCTCTGCCACCATTGATCTGTTGGCAACTGGTGTCTTTGCAGTTTTATTAATGTTTCATCAGCTTCATTATACCTATATAAGTTGGGTTGGACTTCAAAAAGATGATTTATCTCATGTTCGATATAGAATAGATTTTCCAACTTGTCATATAAGCTCTGTCTAGAGGGAGGTCCTATGTTTTCTGAAGTGCTTGATGATGTTGTGATCTGATTGGCAACATATGTATTTACTCTGTGAGCATATTGTTCATGTGTCAACAGTGTTTGATTGCTGGTTAACAAACTGGGTAGACCCTTTTGCTGCAAGATTGTAAACTTCTCTGTGAAGGCATTTATTTCCATCTGCATTTCTTAGCACTTTCTTTCCAGATTTTGTATAAAATTCCTCATGGTTAGCACCTTTTTCACTGTCAAAATAGTGCCTGTTCTATCGCGGATCTCCAGAGCTGCTAGTTGTTCCCTGGTGTGAGTGTTCAAAAAATGAATTAGCCTATTGGCCTTCTCGGGCATGTTTCCCAATGATGATCTGGCCTTTTGAATCTCTACTTGGGCCCTTTCTATCAATTCAATTTGTTCATGGATTGTCTGAATTGATTGCCATTGATCAGTGATAGACTGGCCAATTTTGGTCCACAAAATTGTTTTAATTTCTGCCAGAGGTTTATGAAGGGTGATATCTTTCTCCAAGGATTTCACCTTATTCTCCAAGGCCTTTACCTCTTTGGTTTTCTCTGCCACTGTTATCTTAGATTTGTCATAGATTACCTCTAGCTTGGCCAACCTTTCTTTTGCCTCTTTAAGCTCTGACATTTGGACTTCTAGCTCTTTTACTGCTTTCATAATTTCTTCCATGCTCATGCTGGTATCTGGTCCTATTGTTGCTGTTGCCGCTGAAGCATCTGTGGCTGATGTACCTATTTTTGATGTTGGGACAGTGGGAGGAATTGTTGCTATGAATGTGGGCGGAGCAGTGGTAACTGTTGGAGTTGTTTTAGGTGGCTGGGAGGTCAACTCTCCCTGCTTGGCTTGCAATGCTTTCTCCAACTCTTGCTCTGTTTTAGTTAGTCTTTGATTCATCCTCATCAACAAATCCATCATGTCCTCTTTTGCTTTTTCTTGTGCAAGTTCTGTAGTTTGTGGGTGCATGGTGACAGGCAACTTCAATTGCTTCCTAAGTGCATCAATATCTTCTTCCTTTTTCTTTATCAGTGCTTTGATGCCCTTGGCATCCTTGGGATCATGTCCCAACTCAATAATTATCTCTTCTAGGGTCTTTATTCTGTTGTCTTTAGCTAAGGAAGGTATCTTTTCCAAATCCAATTGGGCAGATGTATTACTTAATGACTCCTTCAATTGGTGGGCCAACATTTCCTTGTCTGCCAATGTACCATAGACCATTTCACCAGTTTGTTTGTGTAGTTCAATCTGGTCCATTGGGTGTATATCTTTAGCAAGGACCTCTGGATTTGTTCTTATGTAGTCAGCTACAAACTGTGGTTGCTAAACCTTAGGCTTAAAATGACTTAAGATCATTTTCTCCTCCTTAATGTCATATGCTGCCATTAGTCTTTGTTGTTTGAGGGTGCCATTAATTGATCATAAAGTTGTATTCTCAATGGCTCATTCTGGGCCTTAATGTCCATGAATGTTCCTTTAATATCAGAACGTTGCTTACTTTGCGGCCTTAAGGAAGAAACTTCCATACCATGTTGCCTCTACATTTCTTACCCGTGAGAGCTGGTGGATGTCTGTTGGCTAGTTGCCCTCTCCTCTCTTGGGATTTTTGTGATTTCTTCACTAATTTCATCTTCAGGTAGAGAATCTACTCTTTGCCTTTTTCCCCCTGGACGCTCTGTTGATCCACTTGCAGGTGTGGTCTCTTCTTTGTCCCTTTTCTTGCTCCTTTCCTCATTGAGAGGAGTCTGTAATGCTGGTACCTCTGGTGCCTCTGTTTGTAATGAAGGGGCTTGCCCTTGACCCTGTTCCTTTGAGGTAGTTGGCTGGTCTGTCATTGTTTCTTGCTCTGTGTCGACTACCTCCTTGCCCTTTGTTGTTCCTGCTATTGGAGTAGTCCTTTCTTGGGCAGCTTGTTGTGAAGCTGCAGCAGTTGAAGTGCCTTCTCTAATTTGCTGTGGCACTTTGAATGACACCTGCCCAAAAGAATCTAAGTCAAGAGTCTTTTCAAGATTTTTCATATTTTGTTCCATTTTCTCTTCCTTAGTGAACTGTTCAATTAGTGTGCCTTCTACCCACTTATCTTGGTTGGCAAATTGTTCTATTTCAGTGATGTTGCAATGTTCATAGGATGACAGCCTATATTTGAGCCTTCTTGCATTGATAAATCCATTTTGGTCATAGGGTACCCACCAAAAGCTCCTCTTTACTTTGAATTTTTCACCCAATATCTGGTCGGCCTCTTTCTATCCTTCTTTTTTGTTCATGATGTAGGGGCCTAACTGGTCTCTTAATTTCAATTGAGCCTTTTTCTTGGTACTATGAAAATGAGTCAAATCGGAATTGATAAATTGCCTAAAATATTCCAAGGCAAACAGTCTCATTGGCACATATCTTGGCAGCCTGTAGGGGCACAGCTCACAGCCATATATCCTGATAACAGTGTGATTCTGGTAGAAGTACCAGTCACCTTTTTTGTAGATTTTGGAGAGCTGTAATATTTTTTGCATATCATAAGACAATCTAGGAGGAGGACTTCTCATCAAGAGAGAAGAGACTGGATAGACAAACATGTCAATAAACTCACAGTAAGAGTAAGGAGAGTTGTGGACTTAATGAAAGACTGAGGTCCAAAAAATCACAAACCTCTTTTCTCCTTTAGAGTCCAATTTTCTGATGGGAAATTGGAAACTATCTGGCTGATAATATAGGAACAGATGATAGATTTAGGATGAATATTTGAAGACTCCCTCCCTGTCTAAATTCAAGAGTTGGTCATGGATCTTGTTGGCAATGAATTTTGCATAGTTGTATTTGAGAGCTGGGGGCTGCCGTGGGGTGAATATGGATAATACGACTACTGTAGTTTCATCAATATATTCACTTGTCTTGAACCCCAGAATGTAAGATACCATATCAACAAGTAATTTACCCACTTCATTGAACCATGCATAGTGAAAAGGAGGTGGCTCAGTGGGCTGATAGTTTGGTTTGATAAACATTTGGGCAATGCGAGCTATCTCTGAACTGGACAATTTAGGGCCCTCATCAAGCAAGAATTTCATAGTAAGAGGAAACAGAAGCTGAGTTGGTTTGAAGTTTAGCATTTGATTTATGGAGTCAGGAGTTACATGAAAGAGGGTAGTTCCAGATGGAGTTTTGACTACCCTTTGGGTTGGTTCATAGTTCTCACAGTAGAGGCGAATTATCTCAAGGAAAACATTGACAGAGGGGAGGTAGTAGATGGGTACATTTGATTCCCATATCCCATAAAAATCATTCTTACTTAGATAATTGTTCCTTAGTTCACAGAATGCTTGGAGATGGTTCCTGTCACCAGCTAAGTCTTGGATTAGATAATCTTTATCAGCTAATGGCAACCATTCCAATTCCTTGTGAGGTGCATTGAGAGGGGCTATATTGAGGGCTACTGGAGCCTCCATTGTCTAACTGTCTGTGATTTTGCAATTGGAAATTTTGGGTCTGTGTAAGTGAAACATGCAAAACAATAGCTCTGTGGATTTTCTCCTGGAAACACAGACCGTATTCGACTTAATAATTAACTCAGTGGGTAGAATTTGTAGAGGAAAACGTAACTCGCAGAGTTTTTCAGCAGGAAATGGATAGAAACAATTCAGGACCTTTTCCTTTGGTAATCTCAGACCATAGTGGACTTGAGTTCGATTTTGCGGGAGAAATTTGTAGAGGGAGAGGGAGTTTGCAGGATTTTTGGTAAAAATTGGACAAAACAGTGGTTATGGTGTGTATATTTGAAGACAACAAGGTGATTTTTCTTCACATTTGGGTTGTGCAGGCAATTTTACAGAGAAAACTAAAGAAAAACAGGGTTCGGGAGCAAAATTAATGTAAATACCTGTTTTAACGGTGAAATGAGTGATTCGCAGGTGGTGAGCCGAGCTGAGGGGACGAGCTATGGAGTAAACTTATTGGGTGGCAGACTGTGTGGTCGAATGACTATCCTTGGGCATAAATTGGCATGCAGACATCACATAGAGAAGACAAACAAACACAAGCGAAAATGACACTTTCACCTCTTTTTAACAAAAATTTTGACTTTGGCGGGTTTTGGTGCATTTCTGTTGGATGATGTCATCGTGACGTGTGGTTTTGTCATGTAGCGGGGTACAAAAGATGACGTGTCGGATGACGTGGCGGGTGACACGGAGGTGAGGTGGTGACGTAGGCAGGTGACATGGCATGACGTCAACAGGGGGGCAGTAGGGCGGTAAGCAGTATTCCCCGCACCGCCTTTGGGCCTGGGTGGTATTGGAGGGGGCGGGGCTCCGATCACACCGGGAGGCTGACACGCGTCTCTCGTACGACGGAAATACCGCCCATCCCCCGGACGCTATCATTTGGCAATCAGGGGGGTTTCGATATTGTTGACAGCCGTTGGATTTAGGCACGACGATCGGACGGCTAGCGGCGAGTGGGAAACAACGAAGGTTTACAGGGCGGGGACCCACATTTAATATTTCATCGTTTATAATGTTTTCGTGGGGTTTGTGATATGTTTCAACTTTGGGTGTGGGCGGGCTGGTTATTTATTTAACTGGATGTTAAATAAACTCCAATGGAGCACATGGAGGGTTGTTTATTGGCCTTGGGTGGACCAATAACTCCCGACAAAAATTAACATATGGCCATAACTTTAGCCGGGGGGGGATATTTATAATATTTTTTGGATTTTTTTGTGTATTTAGTATAATAGGGTCGGGAGAAACATTACATGGGAGCTATATAAATAGGATTAGCATGTTAATATGAAAGGTATGATGTTTAAGCAAAGCACTAAGCTTGAAAAGCGAAAACTTAGGCTATAGGAAGGGTCATAAGAAGAAAGATTTTACACAAGAAATGTGGCTTCTTAGCCCATGGAGAAAACATTATTTTGCTGAAACTTTCACCTAAAATAGAATGGTCTAGGGATTTTGAGCAGATCTCAATATCTTAGTGAGATGTTAGTAAGTGATTGGTTTGAGGGGAATGAGGGGAAGTTAGACATGCAACATCCAATTTGTCACCACACTTTACCATCTTAGTTGTGATACCAATAAAGATGAACTATCTTTGAGAAAGAAGAACACTCATGCAATTGCTTCTGCAACATCAAAACTACTTACCCATCCTATTACACCTAACATTTTTTCTTCATTTTCGTTGGGTGCATTTGAACTAGAAAACCCTGGTTCTCTTCTTTTTTTTTAGCTGTCCTCCTATCTAAGTCCACCCTTATCTCTTCCAAGGGCCCAGATTCAGCTGTTGAGACCCTTTGCTTCTCTACCTGACTACTCATCTGCCAAGCTTGAACTATTTGGATAGACCTTTATTCTCTATTCTAAGACAAGTAAATTGAAATATGAACCTAGCCAAGATTAAGTTGTTTGGCCATTCATGCACTATGACAAGAGTCAAGCAACTGTACATAGTGAAATTCTTCAAAATATGGAACCTTTGCAGTATGGAAAGGATGAACATATTTGGCACTTCTCTAGGCAATCATGAAAAATGAAATCTATTGGTATAGGAACCTAACAATGGCTCCACTTAGGGATGGATTTTCTTGGTGAAAAGTCAAGAATAGCAAGTCAGATGGCCTTATATTCAATTCTTGCTGTTTTATGAAATTTTTCCTTTGCTGCAACCAAAATTGTACCTCTGCAATATCCATATATTCCTTATGAACTCATTCAAATAATTGGAGCTCTGTTTTGGGTAGTCTGTCTGAATATTTGTCATCATTTTTACAGCTCCCAAGTCTCCTTCTTCAACTTCTTTTGATAAATTCAAAATGTAATACCAAAAGGTGGCACAATTATTTGTCTTTCCCTCAAAATTTGCTACACCTTATTTCCTATCTTATTGCTCTAATAAACTACAGAAAGTAAACATTGTTATGTACAAACTAAAATGATGATATTTCAACAAATTGGAGCAAAATAATGCTTCAACATTTGGCCATTGACTGGCCCATCATCTGCCCTTGTATTATCCAGGCTTTTCAAAAAGTAGGTGTTGTTTCCTTGTGCTGCCTGAATAGTATAAGGTCCTTTCCACAGGAAATCAAATTTTCCATGTTTTCCCCTATCTTCTCTTCTGGAATCCCACTTCAAAACTTTATCCCCAATGAAAAAGTCCTCTGCTTTGGTCCTTTTATCAAATATATTTTTCAGCTTTTCTTGTAGAACCTGAGATCTTTGATATACCTCCTCTCTTGTCTGCGGTAAATGAATAGTTTGATTGATCCTTCTCTTAATATCATTATGCTCTGCCTGTATCTCTTGCAGCAACTTTATCACTGGGATTCCCAAAGAAGAAGGAAATACTGCCTCCATACCATAAACCAACTCATAGGGACTTGTGCCAATGGATCTCTTAGTATTCATTATGTCTACCCATAGTGCATTGACAAGCTTTTTATGCCAGTTTTTCTTGTTCTCCTCTAAGATTTTATTAATGATGTTGATCAAGCTTTTATTGGAGGATTCAGCTATACCATTACCTTGAGGGTAATAGGCTGTGGAATGGCCTAAAGTAATGTGGTATTTATGGCAGAAATTTATCATTTTCTTGGACTTAAAAGCAGCAGCATTGTCTATTATAATTTTTTCAGGATAGCCAAACCTAGACAAGATGTTGGTCTCTAAAAATTGCATGATTACTGAGTCATTGGCTTGCCTACAAGGGATGGCCTCTATCCACTTGGTAAAATGGTCTGTAGCAGTCAAAATCCATTTATGTTGGCCATAGGATGCAGGGTGGATTTCCCCAATGAAGTCTAAAAAATGGTCTTTCAGTGGAAATGGGCTTGAGGGGTAGAGGTAGCAACTTTTTCTTGCCTTCAAAGATTTGGCATTTGTGGCAAGAAGTTACATATTTCTTTATATCAGCAAATAGGGTGGGCCAATAAACTCCAGCCCTTAGGATTTTATCAGTAGTTGATTTCCAATATAAATGTCCACCACAATCCCCTGCATGAAACTCTTTAAGTACTTTGTCAATTTCTTCTTTGATTAGACAATTTAATAAAACGCCTTCATGATTTTTCCAAAAAAGAGCATGATCTAAAACACACAATTTGGAAGCTTTCATTTTCAAAAATCTTTTCTTAGTTCTAGATACTCCTGGAGGAGCTTGCAGGTTTAATAATACAAAACATATGTCAGCATACCAAGGTGATTGTAAAAAGGCTTGATTGATCTGTGGAGTCGCCATCTCTTGCTCATTATCCAGTTGATTTATGTCAAGGGCTTGAAAGTTGGTTTCAGTCATAAGTTTGGCTAATCCTTGTCCTTTTATCAGCTTTGTTGGTTTGATTTCAATGTCATATTCTAGTATGGTAGCTATCCATTTGCCCCTTTTGCCTTCAATTCCTTTGGGTTTAGGATGTTCTTTAACAACAGTGTTGGGCACATAAGCAATCACATGAGAGTATAAGATGTAAACTCTAAAGTCCTTAATGGCCTTTACAAGTGCATATGGCTTGTTTCTCCATGATTTGATATTTGAGTGGAGCATCTCTAAGTGCTTTGCTAAAAAAGGCTATGGGTTTTTCACATCCCTGTTCATCTTTTTGAAGAAAAATAGCAACAATTGTATGGTCTGATGCAAATGAGAATATGATAAAGTCCTTGTCAAAATTTGGACTTGTAAGGACTGGTGTTTGAGTCAAAGCTTTTTTTATTTCTTCAAAGGCTTGTTTAGCTTCTATTGTCCACTTGACCTTGGAATCTTTTTTCAACATGTTGTTCAGCAATCTTATCAGCTCAGTCAGATTTGGTATGAATCTTCTTAGAAAATTGATCTTCCCCAAAAAAGCTTGTAGTTCTTTGATGTTTCTAGGGTGAGGGATTTGCAAGATAGCTCGTATTCTATCCAAATCAATCCTAATGCCTTCTTTGGAGATGATATGGCCCAATAATTTTCCTTCTTCTAGGCCAAACAATGATTTCTTTGGATTTAATGAAATGCCATATTTCCTGCAAATTAGAAATACTTGTCTGAGGTGATCTAAGTGTTCTTGATCTGATTTGGAGAATGTTGTAAGGTCATCTAGGTAAATGACTATAAAATCATGGATTTCTTTAGCAAAATCTATATCCATGGCTCTTTGAAAAGTTGCTCCTGCATTCTTAAGTCCAAATGGCATTTTCACATATTTAAAGGTTCACCAAGGGGTTGTAAAAGCAGTTTTATCTTGATCATCCGGGTGCACTAGGATCTGATTGAAACCTGGGAATCCATCTAACAACGATATCCTTGAAGCACCCACTACCCTTTGTAGAATGGGATCCATTTTGGGTAAGGGCTAGTTTTATTTTAAAGAGACTTCGTTTAGATTTCGCAAATCAACACATAGCCTAATCTCTCCTATTTTCTTTCTAGTAGGCACCAAATTTGAAACCCATTCTGAGAATCTGATGGGTGCAATGATTCCATCCTCATACATCCTTTTGACTTCTTTCTCAATTAGAGGGAGGAGCACAGGATTGACCCTCCTAAGTTTCTGTTTGAAAGGTTTTTGATTTTCCTTCAGAGGTATGGTGTGTTGGATAACAGATGTATCATAAGACTTTAGGCCCTTGTAACTCCATGCAAAAACATCTTGAAATTCTTTGAACAGTTCAATATGCTTCAGTTTTTGGTCAGGAGGCAAGGCTTTGACAATTTTATCATTTTGGGATTCTCAGCAGTTCCAATATCACAATCCTCAATTTCTACATTTAATGGTTGTATTTTAGGTTTCCTGGAAATGTCATTTGAGAAAATGTCCTCTAAAGGGGCCAGGCCTATAGGTAAAAATTTATCCTTCAAATCAATCACCTCACATTCTGCTCCCATAGCATCATTACGTTTTGTTTCTTCAAGTTCCTGTAAGTCTGCTTTAGCAAACTTAGTGGGATGTAGAATTTGGTTTTTTGTTTCAGCAGAAATATGTGTCTCAATTGTGTCAGTTTGATCATTTTCACTCATGGTGCTTGTATCTATTATTGTGCTGGAGAACTCTTCTTTGAGGGTCAGGAAATTATTAATTTGAGAGTCACTATCAAATACTTGTCAATTTTTCACATTATCAGGTACAGTGGGCCTATGTTTAATCTTCGCTGAGAATAAGTGATTAGGCTTAAATGGCAGTTTGCAAGTGCTGGCAAAGGTTGCTAGACTGTGAGCATGCATATTTTGATTCCTTTGAATTTTGATGAGTTGAGATTCTAAAAAGGTGTTGAGAATTTCAATTGATGCCCCTCTGTATGATCTCAATCTAATGTCATTTGTGACAAAATTACCTTTCATTTGCTGAATTATCGAATCAGAATCTCCTAAAACTAATATCCTATCCGCCCCTAGGCTTTTGATCACTTTGAGCCCGAGCAGAAGGGCTTCATATTCGGCCATGTTGTTAGTGCATCTGAAATTCAATCTATATGCATGCCCTTTAGCATAGTCATTTTTCATGTTGTGAATCCAAATGCCTGCCCCTGCTCCTAGCTTATTAACGGATCCATCAAACTCTAGATACCATAGGATTTCTTGTTTGGAACTATTATTAGGAATTTTCTCAATTTGTTTAGCAGATAGATTTGGATCTTCATTTTCTTTTTTTGTTTCTTGTGTGACTGCTATATGACTGTTCTCAGAGACTTCTTGAATCTGAACTGTGGATTTTTCATCTAGGAATTCATTCTGGCTTAAAGCCAAAATTTTAACATCAGTTGGGGTATGGATCTCAGTGTTGTACAAGATGAAAGAATCCATGTCTAAATGCATGGAATAAATGGGAAAGTTTTGGGGTTTGTCTTGGCTGCTGATCACATACTTCATCAAAGTTTCTCTGTATAGTCTCTTTAGCTGGCTAGAGACTGAGATGGTGGCATAGGACATATGAAGTTGTAAAGAACCTTGAAGCTTGGCACCCCAAGATCTAGATAATAACATTCCATATTTGGGTGGGATGTCATCCACTACTACATCCATTAGAATTGTCTTGGAAGGGTATTGTACCAATGATACACACAGATCCTTAATCAAGCCTAGACATCTGACTTGGCTAGAATCAAATGAGAATATATCTTTGTATGGTCGGGTTATGTCTAGTTCAAATTTTTCCATCACTGATTTGGGCATTAAGTTGTGAGAGGCCCTAGAATCAAACATTGCATTGTGAAGTATTTTATCATGAATATTTAAGCTGACATAGAAAGGAGGAAATCCTCCATCTACAGACTTTCCATTTACTTTAGGTCCAAATATAAGTTCTGGTTGGTCATCAAGGACATTCACTACATCTCTGTTTTCTGGAATTTGTAGCGATCTACTGATTTATTCTCTAAAAAATTCATGCCTAGACAATTTAGATAATGGGATGGCTATTTTTAAATTACTTATTTCAGTTTCCAAACTGAAAGGTATTTCTGTTTGTATTTTGATATTTCGGGCCGCAAGATTTTCTTTTTTTGTTGTATTTTCAATGCTTTTTTCTTTCCCAGGAGTGTTGTCGTGATCTGAATCCTCTTTAGAATTAATTTCAGGAGATTTATTTACATCCTCTTGTGGAGGAGAGGAGGTGGATGGTTGATTGTTTGATGGTTGTATGTCTGATATGGCCTCCACCGTGGGTTCTTTTGGGTTGAGGTCGTTTTTTGCAAGAATTTCAATAGGGTAAGTTTTGTCATTTGCTTTTTTGGGTTGCTTGGTATCCTTCTACTTGCTGGATTCATGGACATCTACCGTCTTGGTTCTCAATTTGTATTGTTTATGAACCTCATACACAGCTGCATCATATCCCACTTTAAAATCAAAGGGTTCCCCTGATTTCATTTGAAACTGACCTAAAGTGTGGGCCTCTTGGTCTTCTTGTGTTAGGAAGATTTGTTGTTCACTATTGACACCCATCAAGTTAATGTGAGGATATTCCATGGGCTTACTAGAGGTTGAAGCTTCAGCATAGTTTTCTTGGAATGGTGGTATGATGTTTTGGTCAGGGCCAACGTTTCCTAGATTTGGACTTTGATTTTTTCTAAATTTTGGATTTCTAGCAGTGTTGCTTGGTTGGTCCTCCCATGAAGATTTTCTCTCAATAGTTTCCACTCTATCTCCCAGTCTTTCCATGCCTTTAATGATTGCATCTAGTTTTTGTTCAAATGTGGAAGGTTCTTCCTTAAAGGACGTCCTTCTCTCAGATCTAGCTCGATTTCTTTTAGAAATCATATTGGCTTCAACACTTACAGCTATGCTCTGCATGTCTTCTAAGCTTGGGGGAGCTCTCTCCCTGAGTTGGTAAGCCATGTCCGAGTCAAATCCATCAGGGAATTTAATCAAAGCTAGGTCTGGTGGTGGTCTAAGATTTTGGGGGATAGCATTGTATATATTGTTAAATCTAGCACAGTAATCCTGAACAGTTTCTTGTGGGCCTCTTTTCAAGCTATCATATTCTGATAGGATATGTAATGGATCCTTCTTCTTTTCCCATCTGTTTAGGAAATTTTGATAAAGGGCTTCTGGATTTGTAATGGTATTTGCAGGGAGTGCCCTAAACCAGGCCATGACATCAACAGTTAAACTTTGGACAAAGATCTTCATCCTGACATCATCATCATCAATTTCATAATTCTCAAAATAGTCTGTCATTTCTTTGTATGTTGTTGTGCTGTATAGGTACCAGCACCATCAAAATAGGTGATTTTGCTTTGGTAATCCTGAGGCATAGGCCCTGGATTTGCAGGTCATTGTAAGGGAGCATATCGGTTTGCCATATTTACAGGGATAAATGTTACAACTGGAAGAAAAGGGATTACAGTTGAAGTATGGGCTGTAGATGGGGGAGTGGAAAAGAGGTTTTGGAGTGATGATGGTGAACTAGGGGAAGCTACACTGATAGGTGAAAGGGCTTGCGATTTTCCAGCAGTAAGTTGAGTTTGGATAGGTTTCTGCTGAGGTGTTTTAGATTTTGAATCAGCAGAACTCTCTTGATTTTCAAATTTTCTAAGGCTCTTAGGGATCAAGTTAGGATTGTCAAAAATAAGTGGGGGATTTGGTTCTGGGTTTGACCTAGTGTAACGATTTTTCTTCTTTGGAGCCAGCTTCTAGAAGTAGGTTTTTTGGTATTTTCTGGAAATATTTGAAGGATACAAGTTTTGGCAATATTTTGAAGGGAGCTTTTGAAATATAGAAGGCGTTGGGATTTCCTTCAAGTATGTTCGAAACAAGGAGACTAATCAAATGTTTGAGAAATTTGTTTAAAGCCTAAAACTAGACTAGAGATTGACTGAAGTAGCTTTTATTTACTACTTTGATTGCATAGCAAAACAGTTTCAAAGGCTACCTGGAAAACTTCAGGCTCCATCTGTAGTTTTAGAAAATAAACAGTTGTAACAAAAAATCATTCAGTTCCCCAGCAGAGTCACCAATGATGTTATCACTCAGGTTGTTCCCCAAAACTTGTGAGAAAGGGGAATATGGCCGAGGTAACCACTAACCAATATTTTAGATGCAACTCCTAGCCAATCTGCATCCAGAGAGGGCTCTCTCTTTATAATTTAGCTTTTTTTTCAAGGTATTTTATGCTAGTTATGATGTACAAGGTTTTTTTTTAAGTTGGTTGGATGATGATTTTCAATAAAACAGGGGTGAAAGTCTGAGAAGTTCAGTCCATTGGGCTATGGAGTCTAAGAGTGTATACTGCTGGATATGGTTTTTCTCTGATAGAGGAGGCACTATAGAGCAAGATAATTAGATCATGGTGCAATTTATAAATTGAAATTGGATGGACATGGAGGTCAGGGGGTGAATGGAAATTAAGAGTCTTTCATCATGCTGGCAGAGGGAAAGTGAATGAATATTTCAGGGAGCAATTTAAGAATTCCCTAAGTATACTCAAGATGTAAGAACCAGGGGAAACAAGAGCAATAAAGAATTCTTGCTTATGCTAGCTTCTGAAGAAAACATAAAAAACAACAAAGATTGAACACAGAGTACAGTGAAGTAAGTTCTAGGTTATTCTTTTTCCCTATTGTTAAGATTATGAACACAGATGATACATAAAAACACAAAAAATGTAAAACATGAGTTAAAAAGACTTATTGATCCATGAAGTAATTCAAAAATTCTGCAACATAGTCCACTGTCATCAATCCCACATCCAAAGAGTTTAGTTCATCAACAACACATTCCAGCTACCTTTTATTCATAAGAGTTATCAGAGTTACAACGTAGTTCCAAAAGAGATATCACCAACCCAGAATACATCTCACGGGGAGGTATTTATACAAAAAAGGAGTTACAAAATGTCTTAGGAAAAAATATCCCGCAATAACTTCATTCATCTACTTTACAAGAGAAGTAAATGAGAGAAATGAATGCAGGAGTAAGTGTTGGTGTGCTGGCTGTTTAGTTGGTCAGAGATATTTGACTTTTTGAATAGAGTAAGTCGGCTGGTAGCTGTCACTTGATTTCGTGTTCCTGCGATTTTGTTCTGGCTTGACTCCCTTTCTTTGTTGTCTTCACCTTTATGATATGTGCCACGTGTTTTGCCATCGGATTAAATGCAGATGATAAAGAAAAATCAAAACTACCCAGGTAAGACCTGCAACATGCTCTGCCACCATTGATCTGTTGGCAACTGGTGTCTTTGCAGTTTTATTAATGTTTCATCAACTTCAGTATACCTGTAGGAGTTGGGCTGGACTTCAAAAAGATAATTTATCTCATGTTCAATATAGAACAGATTTTCCAACTTGTCATATAACCTCTATCCAGAGGGAGGTCCTATGTTTTCTGAAGTGCTTGATGATGTTGTGATCTGATTGGCAACATATGTATTTACTCTGTGAGCATATTGTTCATGTGTCAAAAGTCTTTGATTGCTGGTTAACAAACTAGGTATACCCTTCTCCTGCAAGACTGTAAACTTCTCTGTGAAGGCATTTATTTCCATCTGCATTTCTTGGCACTTTCTTTCCAGATTCTGTATAAAATTCCTCATGGTTAGCACCTTTTTCACTGTCAAAATAGTGCTTGTTCTGTCCCTGATCTCCAAAGCTATTAGTTGTCCCCTGGTGTGAGTGCTCAAAAATTGAATTAGTCTATTGGCCTACTCGAGCATGTTTCCCAATTATGCTCTGGCCTTTTGAATCTCTGGTCCCTTTCTCTCAATTCAATTTGCTCGTGGATCATCTGAATTGATTGCCATTGATCAGTGATGGACTGGCCAATTTTGGTCCACAAAATTGGTTTAATTTCTGCCAGAGGTTTATGAAGGGTGAGATCTTTCTCCAGGATTTCACCTTATTCTCCAAGGCCTTCACCTCTCTAATTTTCTCTGCCACTGTTATCTCAGATTTGTCATAGATTACCTCTAGCTTGGCCAAACTTTCTTTAGCCTCTTTAAGCTCTGACATTTAGACTTCTAGCTCTTTTATTGCTTTCATCATTTCTTCCATGCTCATGCTCGTATCTGGTCTTGGTGTTGCTACTGTTGCTGAAGCATCTGTGGCTGATGTACCTATTGTTGATGTTGGGACAGTGGGAGGAATTGCTGCTGTGACTGTGGGGGGAGAAATGGTAACTATTGGAGCTGTTTCAGGTGGCTGGGAGGTCGACTCTCCCTACCTGGCTTGCAACGCTTTCTCCAACTCTTGCCCTGTTTGAGTTAGCCTCTGATTCATCCTCATCAACAAATCCATTACGTCTTCTTCTACATTTTCTTGTACAAGTTCTGTAGTTTGTGGGTGCATGGTAATAGGCAGCTTCAATTGCTTCCTAAGTGCAACAATATCTTCTTACTTTTTATTTATTAGTGCTTTGATGCCCTTGGCATCCTTGGGATCATGCCCCAACTCAATAATTATCTCTTCTAGGGTCTTTATTCTATTGTCTTTAGCTAAGGAAGATGTCTTTTCCAAATCCAATTGGGCATATGTATTACTTAATGACTCCTTCAATTGGTGGGCCTACGTTGCCTTGTTTGCCAATGTAGCATAGACAATTTCACCAGTTTACTTGTGTAGATCAATCTGGTCCATTAGGTGTATATCTTTAGCAAGGACCTCTAGATTTGTTCTTATGTAGTCAGCTGCAGACTGTGGTTGCTGAACCTTAGGCTTAAAATGACTTAAGATCATCTTCTCCTCCTTAATGTCATATGTTTCCATTAGTATTTGCTGTTTGGAGGGTGTCATTTTGAGAACTTAACCATAAAGATGTATTCTCAATGACTCATTCTAGGCCTTAATCTCCATGAATGTTCCTTTAATATCAGAACGTTGCTTACTTTGCGGCCTTAAGGAAGAACCTTCCATACCATGTTGCTTCTCCATTTCTTGCCTGTGAGAGCTGGTGGATGTCTATTGGCTGGTTGCCCTCTCCTCTCTTGGGATTTCTGTGATTTCTTCACTAATTTCCTCTTTAGGTAGAGGATCTAATCTTTTCCTTTTGGCCCCTGGCTGCTCTATCGATCCACTTGCAGGTGTGGTCTCTTCTCTGTCTCTTTTTCTACTCATTTCTTCATTAAGAGGATTCTGTAATGTTGGTACCTCTGGTTGTAATGAAGGGGCTTGCCCTTGACCCTGTTCCTTTGAGGTAGTTTGCTGGTTTATCATTGTATCTTGTTGTGTGTCTACTACCTCCTTGCCCTTTGTTGTTCCTGCTGTTGGAGTAGTCCTTTCTTGGGCAGCTTGTTGTGAAGCTGCAGCAGTTGAAGTGCCTTCTCCGATCTGCTGTGGCACTTTAAATGACACCTTCCCAAAAGAATCTAAGTCAAGAGTCTTTTCAAGATTTTTCATATTTTGTTCCATTTTCTCTTCCTCAGTGAGATGTTCAGTTAGTGTGCCTTCTACCCACTCATCCTGGTTGGCAAATTGTTCTATTTCAGGGATGTTGCAATGTTCATAGGCTGATAGCCTATATTTTATCTTTCTTACATTGATAAAGCCATTTGGGTCATAGGGTACCCACAAAAAGCTCCTCTTTAATCCGAATTGTTCACCCAATATCTAGTCGGCCTCTTTCCATCCTTCTTTTTTGTTCATGATGTAGGGGCCTAACTGGTCTCTTAATTTCAATTGAGCCTTTTTCTTGGTACTACGAAAATGAGTGAAGTTTGAATTGATGAATTGCCTAAAATATTCCAAGGAAAACAGTCTCATTGGCACATATCTTGGCAGCCTGTAGGGGCACAGCTCACAACCATCTATCCTGATAACAGTGTGATTCTGTTAGAAATACCAGTCACCTATTTTGTAGCTTTTGGAGAGCTGTAATATTTTTTGCATATCATAAGACAGTCTAGGAGGAGGAGTTCTCATCAGGAGAGAAGAGACTGGATAGAAAAACATGTCAATAAACTCACAGTAAGAGTAAGGAGAGTTGTGGACTTGATGAAAGACTGAGGTCCAAAAAATCACAGACCTCTTTTCTCCTTTAGAGTCCAATTACTTGATGGGAAATTGGAAACTATCTGGTTGATAATATAGAAATAGATGATAGATGTAGGATGAATATTTGAAGACTCCCTCCTTGTCTAAATTCAAGAGCTAGTCATGGATCTTCTTGGCAATGAATTTAGCATATTTTTATTTGACAGCAGGGGGCTGCCCTGGGGTCAATATGGATAATAAGACTAGTGTAGTCTCATCAATATATTCACTTGTCTTGATCCCCAGAATGTAAGATATCATATCAACAAGTAATTTACCCATTTCATTGAGCCATGCTTAGTGAAAAGGAGGTGGCTCAGTGGGCTGACAGTTTGGTTTGATAAACATTTGGGCAATGTGAGCTATCTATGAACTGGACAATTTCGGGCCCTCATCAAGCAAGAATTTCATAGTAAGAGGAAATAGAAGCTGAGTTGGTTTAAAGTTTAGCATTTGATTTATGGAGTTAGGAGTTACATGAAAGAGGGTAGTTCCAGATGGAGTTTTGACTACCCTCTGGGTTGGTTCATAGTTCTCACAGCAGAGGCGAATTATCTCAGGTAAATCATTGATAGAGGGGAGGTAGTAGATGGGTAAATTTGATTCCCATATCCCATAAAGATCATTCTTGCTTAAATAACTGTTCTTTAGTTCACAGAGTGCTTAGAGATGGTTCATGTCACCAGCTAAGTCTTGGATTAGATAATCGTTATGAGCTAATGGAAACCATTCCAATTCCTTCTGAGGTGCATTAAGAGGGGCTATAT
Organism: Pinus taeda; assembly: GCA_000404065.3. Classification (NCBI taxonomy): domain Eukaryota; kingdom Viridiplantae; phylum Streptophyta; class Pinopsida; order Pinales; family Pinaceae; genus Pinus; species Pinus taeda. Next base: position 47,023 of record APFE031425648.1, read on the forward strand.
TGAGGGCTACTGGAGCCTCCATTGTCTAACTGTCTGTGATTTTGAAATTGGAAATTTTGGGTCTGTGTAAGTGAAATAGGCAAAACAATAGCTCTGTGGATTTTCTCCCAGAAACACAGACCGTATTCGACTTCATAATTAACTCAGTCTGTATAATTTGTAGAGGAAAACATAGCTCACAGAGTTTTTTCAGTAGGACATGGATAGAAATAGTTCAGGGCCTTTTCCTTCAGTAATCTTAGACCAGAGTGGACTCGAGTTCGTTTCTGTGGGAGAAATTTGCAGAGGGGGAGGGAGTTGGCAGGATTTTTGGTAAAAATTGGACAAAACAGTGGTTATGGTGTGAATATTTGAAGACATCAAGATGTTGTTTCTTCACATTTGGGTTGTGTAGGTAATTTTATAGAAAAAACTAAAGAAAAACAGGGTTCGGGAGCAAAATTCATGTAAATACCTGTTTTAATGGTGAAATGAGTGATTCATAGGTGGCGAGACGAGCTGAGGGGCCAAGCTATGGAGTAAGCTTGTTGGGTGGCGGAATGTGTGGTCGAATGACTATCCTTGGGCATAAATTGGCATGTAGACGTCGCACGAAGAAGACAAACAAAAACAAGAGAAAATGGCACTTTCACCTCTTTTTAACAGAAATTTTGGCTATGGTAGGTTTTGGTGCATTTCTGTTGGATGACGTTATCGTGACATGTGGTTTTGTCATGTAACGAGGTATGGAAGATGACGTGTCAGATGACGTGGTGGGTGACACAGAGGCGAGGTGATGATGCAAGCAAGTGACATGGCATGATGTCAGTGGGGGGCAGTAGGGCAGTAAGCGGTATTCCCTGTACTGCCTTTGGGCTTGGGTGGTGTTGGAGGAGGGGGCTTCGATCACGCGAGGAAGCTGACGTGCGTCTCTCGTACGGTGGAAATACCGCCCATCCCCCGGACGCTATCGTTCGGCAATCGGGGGGGTTCCGATATCGCCGATAGCTGTTGGATTTAGGCGCGACGATCGAACAACTGGCAACAAGTGGGAAACAAAGGAGGTTTGCAAAGCGGGGACCCACATTTAATATTTCATTGTTTATAATTTTTTCGTGGGGTTTGTGATATGTTTCAACTTTGGGTGTGGGCGAGCTGGTTATTTATTTAACCGGATGTTAAATAAACTCCAATGGAGCACGTGGAGGGTTGTTTATTGGCCCCGGGTGGACCAATAACTCCCGACAAAAATTTAACATATGGCCTTAACTTTAGCCCGGGGGGGGGCAGATATTTATAATATTTTCGCGATTTTTTATGTATTTAGTATAATAGGGGCGGGAGAAACATTACATGGGAGCTATATAAATAGGGTTAGCATGTTAATATGAATGGTATGATGTTTAGCAAAGTACTAAGCTTGAAAATCGAAAACTTAGGCTACAGGAAGGGTCATAAGAAGAAAGATTTTACACAAGAAATGTGGCTTCTTAGCCCATGGAGAAAACAATATTTTGCTGAAACTTTCACCTGAAATGGAATGGTCCCTGGATTTTGAGCAGATCTCAATATCCTAGTGAGATGTTAGTAAGTGATTGGTGTGAGGGGAATGAGGGGAAGTTAGACATGCAACATCCAATTTGTCACCACACTTTGCCATGGTAGTTGTGATATCAATAAAGATGAACTATCTTTGAGAAAGAATAACACTCATGCAACTGCTTCTGCAACTTCAAAACTAGTTACCCATCCTATTACACCTAACATTTATTCTTCATTTTCATTGGGTGCATTTGAACTAGCAAACCCTGGTTCTTCTCTTTTCTTTTAGCTGCCCTCCTATCTAAGTCTACACTTATCTCTTCCAAGGACCCAGATTAAGCAATTGGGCTCCTTTACTTCTCTACCTATCTATTTATCTGCCAAGCTTGAACTGTTTGGACAGACCTTTATTCTCTATTCTAAGACAAGTAAATTGAAATATGAACCTGGACAAGATTAAGCTGTTTGGCCATTCATGAACTATGATAAGAGTCAAGCAACTGTACATAGCGAAATTCTTCAAAATATAGAACCTTTGTAGCATGGAAAGGATGAACATATTTGGCACTTCTCCAGTCAATCATGAAAAATGAAACCTAGTGGTATAGGAACCTAACAAAGGGGAGTCTTCAATCACAATAGGAATTTTGGTTGATGTTTGGGGCTTCCCCTGTCTTATTATTGTGTTCTTTCTTGTCCTGAAATATAATGGCATCTGCCTCTGCCTTTTTCCTTTTTGCTTGGTTGGGGTGCTAAGAGCAGTGAGGGAAGCTACTACCTCTCTCTCAATGGCTTATGGAGACACCCTAGGTGACTCATCCTTGTTTTATGTCCCCTGTTTTCCATTGCCTTCTTCCTCTATGTCCTTCCTCTATTCTTCTTCTTGTTGATCTTCATCATCTCTATTAGTTTCCTCCTTAATTTCCTCCTCTATTTCTTCATCATCCTCCTTCTCTTCTCCCTCTTCTTCTTCATCTTCATCATGTTCCTCTATGTCAGCTCCTTATGCATCCATCTCATCTTTTTCTTCTTCTGTATCTTCCTCTTCCTATTTTACTTCCTCTTCACTGACAGTAGGACTAAAATCATAAGTGAGAGCTTTGATGTCATCCTCTGTTGGCATGTCTTTGAAGACTGACCATGTTATAGGAGTTCTAAGGTTTTGGAGGGCATCTTCTATGAGGATCCTAATCAATCCATGATGAGCTAACTGTTGGGATTTTCCCTCCTTCACTTTGATGCTTGAGTCTATGAGTGATTGAATCAGTAAGTATGGTATGATGAGCCTTTGGTGAGGGGGTATTTCTTCTCCAAATCTTAATTCTTCAAGGATCCTGAAATGATATCCACAAACCACAATATACCTACCCTCACATGAGATTTATTTGATTAGTTGGTAGCCTACCTCATTACATGGATATGGCAGACTTTCCCTCCTTACTCCATTTTTTGTCCTCAGTGGGTTCCTCGCCTTCTAAAAATAATTTTGTTTTGGCAACCTGGCTATCTCCTTTGTCTTCTTTTTTCCATGGTATTCCTAGGGGGAGTGTGGTGACTCTGCTCAAGGGTGAGATTTATAGTGAGGCCCCTTATTACAATAGTGGCATGGATTCTGGTGAGTGGAGTGAAGGAGAGAGAAAATTCTTGAGCCACCTCATCATCGTACCCTTTGAATTTTTCAAATAAACACATCCAATTTTGTCTTGTGAAGATTTCAAGCACTTGGGGGCGTTGTTGGATTCTCATAGTGTTGGTGGGTTCTCTCCTATTAAAACCTCGTGTCATCTTGCTAGTGAAGCTTGAGGATAAAATGAGAGGGTTGAAACAATTTTTCAAATGCAAAACCAAAATAGAGATGACTGTGTATGTAATTCCCTTCACACAGTTGCTAAATTCACTCAAAATTAGAGGATTCTTGGTTCATTTACTTGAAAAGAGGGATGTAATTACATATCCTACCACTTTAGATTGTTTTCAATGGCCAACTCCCTTGATATCTATTCTGAACTCTTCTCTGCCAATCCTGTAGATAGTCTCTGTGTATCCTGTAGGAATTCCTGTGCATCCTCCTGTGGGAATTCCTGTGCATCCTTGTAGGAATTCATGTGCAGTGAAACGATGGAGTTTTCATTCCGGTGGGTTACCTAGGTATGAGGGCGACTTGAGTGAGGGAGTTTCAAGGAAGTGAAATGCATGAATGCATGGGAACGATGTTTTATTTCCTCCTATGGTGATGCGGGGTGAGGTGGTGTGCTGGCAACAAAGGTACATTTCCATTTTTGGACCGTTGGTCCCCACTACCACCTCATCATTTCCCACTCCTCATAATCAACTCCCACATTGTGGATCCATACTTTTAACCACTTTTTGTCCTACTCCTTCTTTGTCTTTGAGTTTACTATAGCCACGTGTGAGAGGACACCCGATTGTGAATGTGCTAACTGAACTAAGGTGGCCAAGTTAACTGGCCACCTTTTCACTTATAAACCAACTATCTCATAACCCTTACATTTTTTTTATTACATGAGCAAGCGGGATACTTACCTATGGTTCTAATGCTATGCTACAGTTGTCGAAGACCAGAGGTGTTGTTGTGTGTATTTGTTGCATGTTATTCTTCTTCTTCCTCTTGTTTTCTACTAATGGCTCCTTTGTTTAAGCAGGTACCTATGGTTGAAGATATGATGCTGCTACTTTGGAGCTCTTGGATCATCATGCTGAAGACTTTTTTCTGGTGTGATTGGTATTCTGTGGGATAGGCCACTACAGGATTTCCTACAAGATGTCCTGTAGCTGCTTCTCCCTCAAAACTCTTTAATCATTTTTCTTGATGGAGCTATGAAGATGGTGACATGGATGGAAAGAAGGAGTGGGAGTGTGTAGAGCGAAGAATATTTAGGTGATGCTCTCTATTCTTCTCTGTTTCAGTTTTTCAAAGACTGGAAAAAAACTCTTGAAACTAATTTTTTTGAATGGTGAGTGTAGGGATGATGATGGTGGATAAGGTGTGGTGATAGATCATGAAGAGGGTGAATTTTAGGGGCCTAACAAGTCCACCATTTTCCTTCTGATTGCTTCCTATAGGATTTATGGGTCACTGTAATTACAACAGGATCATCCTATAGGTTTTGAGGGGATCCAATAGGAATACAGGGGATCCTGTAGAAAACATAGTATTTTTATCAATTGAAGCAATGGAGTAGAAAATGACAGAAAAATGATGGAGTTATTCATGGTAATGAGTGAAAAAATAAATATGTGAGTGGCAGGGGTCTCCTTGGGATCTTCTTTTTCTCCTTGACCATCCTTCTTGCCCACCTGGAAATGGAAATTTCATGATTTATATAATATATATATATATATATATATATTATATATATATATATATAATATATATATAATAATATATAATATATTAGAAAAAAACTAGGATGCCCCTGAGAGGTTTTCACCTTAGATGTTTGCGTTGGGCAGCCTCAAGAAAGGTTCCACCCAAGAACTTTCTTATTCTCTTTTCTTCTTTTTTGTTTTTTTTTTTTTTTTGACACCACTGAGCTGTCTCAAGAGGTTTTCAACCCAATGATGGGACTCAAGCACCTCATGGAGGTTTTCACCTCAGTACTTATTCTCTTTTCTTTTTCTCAGTGATTTGATGAGGGAAGAGCTGGAACTTGCTCCATTATCATCATTGTTTTATTGGTATCTTCAATGAACTCTTGTCGTAATAAAGGTCTCTTGTAAATTTTCAATTGGTGTCCATTAACAAGAAAAGGAATGGCTTCCTCATCTATGGTTTTGATTTGCACTAAACCATTATCATGGCATCTTTTCACAACATAAGGTCAGTGCCATCTTGTCCTTAACTTTCCCTTGAAGTCTTTATACCTAAAATCATATAACAACACCCAATCACCTTCCTAAAATTGCTTCTCCTTGATATTTTTATCATGTCAAATCTTCCTCTGAAGTTGAACTACCTCTGTATGTCGGAGGGCATACATTCTAAATTCATCCAAACCATTCAACTAGAACAATCTCTCTTTCTGTGCACTGCTAAGATCCATATCTAGTTGGGTTGTCATCCTTAATGTGTTATATTCAAATTCAATGGGTAGCAAGGTTTTTCTCCCATAGACCAGCTCATGGGGTGTGAATCCAGTGGTGGTCTTTCATGTGGTATTATGGGCCCAGGTGGCCTCAACTAGCCTTTCTTCCCAATCCTTCTTGCTACTTATCACCACTTTGGTCAAGATGCCCTCCAGTATTCTGTTGGTTACCTCCACTTGCCCGTTAGCTTGTGGATGATAGGGAGTGGAAGTTCTATGCTTGATCTTGTGATGGCTGAGAAAGTCTTCAATCATGTTGGAGGTAAACTCGCTGCCTTGGTATATGACCAATTCTCTAGGGTAACCAAATTTGTAGAATAAATTCTCCCTTAGGAACTCAGCCACCTTTTTTGTTGTTGCCTTAATTGCCTTGGTTTCAGCCCACTTAGTCAAATAATCAGTACACACAGTAATGTATTGTTTTTGCTTTGAAGGAGTGTCAATAGGCCCAATGAAGTCCATGCCCCACTTTTCAAATGGCTCGAAAGTCACTTGAGGCTGCAGAGGCATTTCAACTCTTGGAGTAGGCCTTCTCATCCTCTGGCACCGATCACACTGACTAGCATATTTTTTCACATCCTGATGAAGAGTGAGCCAATAATAGCCTGCTTGTAACACTTTGAATGTTGTCCTCTTTGTTGCAAAGTGACCTCCACAAGGCCCATTGTTGGGCCAATAATTATTCAATATTAATATCACTTTTTAATGTTTATTTCATCCATTTCTGCCATTCTTTATCACATCATTTATCATAATTTATCATATAATTCCATTTTATAATTATTTATGCTCTTATGGGTAAATACTATTTTTTTCTTTTATTTTTAATAAATTGATGATTATTATGCATGATTTTACCCATGATGGTTTATTAATGGATTTTTTGTAACATCATTCACGATTTTAGCCTCCAAGATCTTTTCCAGATTACAAATTTGATCTCTGGCTCATAATTAAATATTCCAACTCATAAATTCATTGGAGTAAGAAGTGACAGTTTTGCATTGGACGTTTCAGACAAATGAAGGAGAATCTAGAAAATCTGAAACAAGGGTTTTGTCTCAAATGGACCGAGTTAGTTTTGCAATGAGCAGTTTTCCAAAATTAAGTCTGTATTAAGAAAAACAGAAGGTTCTCTGAAGACGATTTTCTCAGATTTGTTGTTGCGACCATTTTCCAAATTCTTCCAATTGCAATACTAAATTCAACTTGTTCCAACTAAATCATGATTGGAAGATATTTCAGATCTGATCTTGTTTATTAAGATTATGTAATTAATCCAAAATTGTAATGGAAATCATTTTGTAATCAGCTTTATTGTAACTTCCCTTTGCTCTGTGTATTTAAATGAAAACAGAGATCAAAGAGAGGAGGATAATAGAGGAGAATTAGACGATAATTAGGGGGATAATGGAAGGATAATTAGAATATAGGAGATGGACAATTGTTAGATAAGACGTAGGAGAAGAGATAAAAGATGAGAGATCAGAGGATGAAAAATTGTTGAATTTGAGGCAAAGCTAAGAGCTTCATTATGCTGTAATTATTTCTCTCATATATTTTAATAAAGGAAGCTATACATTGAACTTCTACATCTGTTATTTGTAATTTGATTTGAGTTATTTCTCAAGGTAGAACTGAGTCTTGGGTAGTTGGGCCCACTACCTTGGACGATGTGCTGCCTTGAACATGTAAATTAGTGTAGTTATGTGTTTGTTTATTTGAATTGCAATTGTCATTCCTTGAAGTAGATTTCCTTTATTTTAACTAATTTGTTGTTTGTTGCATTTTCCATATTTGTTATTTCATCCAATTTCTAGATTTGATTTAATTTACTGCTCTAGATTAGCATTTGAATTTTTTTGGGTGCAATAGATTAAAATTTCAATTCAACAACGTGTGGTTTAATTTAGAAATGATTTAAGTTGTGTGATTAGCATAATTGTTTTTCCTCTCATTTACTTTCTTCTTTCTTATTTTAGTTTTATTGTTCAAGTCTTACATTTTATTTATGTTAAATGAGCTTGATAATGTAGACCACAATCATATAGAACCAGTGTTAGCTGTTGGTATTGTTACACATATATTTTGTTGATTGCCTTGAAATAAAAACATGCTCCTCGGGTTGATAATTAATGTCTAGGTGATTACTTGTTTTATTTATTTGTTAAGCAATTAATTTTACCCAACATTTTGGCGTCGTTGCTGGGGAGACAGTGAAATTTCACTACCCCACTAATATCTGGTTGTAGATGCATACGTGACTTCGTGAGAGCTAGATATTAAGGCAAAAGGTAAGAACCTACATGTGCATCCTAGGGAACCAGTGATTGGTCTACCCTCAGTGGTCAGGATTATGTCATATAGCATGCATAAATAGAAATAGGAATTTTAGAGGTAGAATTTTTTTAAAATCTCATAATTCCACTAAAGTGGTGATGTAATCACCACCCATTTCACTAACCAATTGATAGGAACATTTAAAGGAGAGCCTAAAAGAAACACATGAAGAGCATCTTCTATTATGGTAAGAAATGGCTCACATTTCTACTTTTGAATTCCCTATCAAAGGTCTAAGAGGAGTGACATAAATACACATAATTCCACCATCTTCTCTACCAAATTTTCATGGTTTGGCAAACAATGACCCAGATACATTTTTATTTGAGTATGAAGTACTTTGTAGATGATATGATTATTGTACTAATGATCAAAGGTTGAAAGTGTTTCCTCTTACTCTAAAAGGAGCAACTCTTCGATGGTTCATGAGTCTTTCCGGGAACTACATTAAAGCATGGGAGGACATGAAGAACATATTCTTGAAGGAGTACCAAGAATATTGCAAGGTCGATGAAGATATTTTCAATATGATACAAGGGGAATATGAAAGCTTGGAGGACTATGTAGAGCGATTTCATTACAACTTTCAAAAATCAAAGAATAAGCATTTGAAAAGAGAGATCTTAAAAACACTTATTCTTGAAGGAATCAAAGATGAATTTTTAGAACCCTTAAATCTAATGGGAAAAGGTGATGTTTTTCAAATATCATATGATGATTTTTTTGAATTATGCATAAGGTATTCAAGAGGAATCTTCAAGGCTGAGAAGAATTCTAGAGAAGCTTCTTCTTTCTTTTCCAAATATACTACAAGAACATGAGATATAGGAGTTGGAATCAATGATTTATTTGAACATTTTAAAACTAATTTTATTAGCTCTGTAAATTCACAATTGTATGTTTTTCAGGTTCAGAAAAATCAAAAATTTGAAGAAGTATTCTTCCCTCATTGCCAAAAGGAGCATCCCATAGATAGTCACTCTTCCTTATCTAGGATGGAAGTAGCATATCAAAGAAATGGGGAAACTGCAACAACGTCAAAACCATGGAAATAGTGGCCTACATGTATGGTTCAAAACACTTTTTCTCCATTTTCTTACTTGCATAATCCATTATGGAATACTCATGTTTTAGGGCAACCATGTTAATCTCAATATAACCCCCACCAATCTTGTCTACAAGTTTGGCATGGTTCATCTTATGATTGCATTACTACTCTCTCTCATCTTGTAGCACAAACACATCATCCATATTTTTCACCAACTCTTCCACAACATCTTGCTTGCTTATCAAAATCATCCATACAACCCAATCAATTACAACATCAAAATCCTCCATGCACTACACAATTTTCTACTCAACTCATTCCACACCCTCACCATAATAAACTAGTACAAAATGCTTATAGTGTTGAACTGAAAATTTATCTACCATTCCCACTAATTCTATCTCACATGCACCATTGCAAAAAACTTATATTGAGATTGGGAATGTTTCAAATCAAAAAATTGCAGAAGCTATGAAATAAAATGATGTTTCTTCTAGCCCGCATCAACAAGCCATTTTAAAAACTGAAGAACTTCATGATATGACCGCTATGGTAAATCAAGAAAGTAAAGGATATATTGAAGATTGGTTTTACTCCATCATTTGTTTGCAGCCTCACTCCATACTTCAACAATTTTTGACACCATCTTTTCAAGGGAAGTTAGCTGCTCATACCCTATTATTTATTAACATGCATTTTTCAAATTTGGGTATGCACATAATTGAAGCCTTATTTCGAAAATGGCTCTACTGGAAGTACTATTATACGTAAGCATATTCATTTTTCAAAGCAGAGTAGGTTAATGTAGAAAGTAAAATAAATAAGAACATAAATAAATACATTTTTTTATTATTATGTAAAAATAGTTGTTTTTGTTGCAACACGCCATGGAAATCAACATCGTTGACAAATATTTTAATTTATTTGTGTATTTAGATGCATTTCATTGAAAATAACATTTCTACAAACACTCATATTCATTTTTATCACCAATTTGGAAAAAGTTGCTTGAATATCATATTTTTTGGCTTGCGGGCTTGATGAAAGTTCTGAAAACACAGTCGGGACAGTCATGTTTTTAGGGACCAAAAGGGAATATTTAAAAAAAAAATCGATAATAAGTATCCCTTTATGTCTATTTTCCAACCCAATTCGAATCACTCCATTTGGATTTGAAATGAAGATTTTATAACCAAAACATTGGTAGGGTCTCTAGAAGACATCTCAGGAACAGACTTGGGACAGTTAGTTTTTGGAGGCCTAAATGACTAGATTGTTAAAACCTGTTTCTATGGTATATTCCTATATGAATATATTTTACAAGTCAATTTGAATCACCTGATTTTGATATCGTATGAGAAAGTTATGACCCAAATACTAACTGTCTAGCATAAATCAGCACTCTTAAAACTTTGTTCTTCCAGTTGTTCATTAAAGTGTTTGACCCATCAATTATTGAAAAACGAAATTAACTCACACAAATATATATAAAGCACACATAAAAACCAGACACAAAATATTGGTGGAAAAAGGCTTTAGCCTTAGGTATTCTGTCTCACATTTTCATTAGTAAAATTGAATGTGGTGTTACAAATAAATAGATGAGAGACAATGTTCTCAAGATAGTGCATGCTATCTTAGACACTTTTGGTTGAGATAATTTCTTCTTTGGTTGAGATAATTTCTCACCAGAAACACACCAATATAGGAGTTACCTAAACTAACTCCTATCTTAAAGGAACAACCAAGCGTTAGGCACAAATTCCTAACTTGGAATATTTAATTAATTTATTTATTTTTAGATTTATTATTGTTTTGTGAGAGAGGCTAACATTCCCCCCTCAATGACAAATCCAAAATAAGAACGAGGAACCATCTTCCAAGTTCTCATGTTGATCCTCAAAAATATTGCCTGAAAAAAACCACCAAATCTAGATGCTGAAGAAACTGCAATATGAAGAGACTAAGTCAGCTACATGACTGATTCATCTCGAAAGGATGCTTGAAAACTCCATCATGTGCCAAGCCACAGAAGGATCCAACTGCCCTTTGCTTGAAAACAGCATCTGGTGTCCACTAACACAATTTGATGAACACCCACTGGCGTATTTGCTGATGATGATCGCCCACTGGCTGAAGATGTCGAAAAACAACTCAATGTTGCTTTTGTTATGATGAAAGCTGCTCACTGCTGCTTTGGCTGTCGATCGCCCACTGGCAAATTTGTTGATGCTCACTGCTGATGACAAATGCCCACTAGCTGATGAAGATGCCCACTAGCTACTTCGCTAATGTTGTCGAGACTTTCAGTCTGACAACCACTTGTCAATTTCATTAACATTTCCCCCCTTTGTCAGCTGAAAGGAGAGACAATCTTCTCCAAAATATATTTGAACTTCCCCCCCTTCAAGTGTAGGAGAGTTTCACTGTCGTACTCCCTCATCCAATTGCATGAGAGTACCATCATTGGTTCACTGCTGGCTGCACTATGTGTGATTGTAGTCGATTGTAGAACTAAGACAATCTTTTGACTGTGGATGACCATTCCCAAGGATCAATCCATTCATAATGTATCTTCAATCTGCCTTATTTTTGTTGATTGCGACATTTTTCTGAGGAATGATTGGGCTTGCCGCAATGGCAACAAGGATGGAGATCAAAACACTGATCTTCCATATGACCGGTTCTTTGACAATGAGAACATTTCGGTTGGACATCAACTTCAGGTTGCATGCAATTCTGTTTGTCTGAAACTTTCTCAGAAACTACTGAGGTGAGTTGTTCAAGAAATCCTGCACTCACGAACTTAATTGGCTTGGAATAATATGGGATATGTAAGTTGGTGTCATCAGTGACATATCCTAAGCCTCGTCGATTCTTGTTATTTTGAATTTCTTCCCAGGTCTTGATGATGGGTTTGGAAGAAATTTGAATTTGATCATGAACAACTTCGACACTTGAGGTTGTTTGGATGAGTGATTTGTAATCAACATCTTTATCGTCATCTGTATGGTTGAATGACTTGGAAGAAGCACTCTTCTGTTGCAATTCATTCCTTTGAAGTTGCTACTCTAGTTGAAGAAACTCAATGGTTTCATGTGTTTGTTGTAGATGCCGTGAAAGATCAGCAAGAGTTTCTTTGTAGATGTGCACCATGTCTTCATCACTAGAGATGATCAAACTGTTAAGAATGTTTAACAACTGAATTTGTTGCGCCATCTGAACTTGCTTATTTGAAATCAGGCTCGCTTGTCGTAGATGTCGTGCTTTGAACTGTTTCACTTGATTTTGTTACTTGCATGACAGGCTTGCTTGCTATGGGACTTGAATGGCCGCTCTCTTGATTTGTTTCTTATTACACTTGCTGGGAACACTTTCTAGAGTTGTAGAAGTTTCTTGATTAAACTTTGGAATTCACGCTTGCTTGATGACGATCATGTTTGCGTGAACGCTCACTTGCTTGACTTGATGACTTCACGCTCACTTGAATGAATAGCCACACTCGCTTGATGTCGATCTCAACTTGCTTGAATTTTCTTTAAAGGAAGGGTGTCGAACGCTGTTGAAAATGCACCCAAAAAAGCTTACAATGATTTTAATGACTCACTACAATGAATTCAAGTTGGCGCAATTCAAGACATGGGTGTTGGTTTCAACCGAGAATGCACCCTTACAATTCAATGTAATTGGAGTTTGATTACAAGTGCAATAATGTTAATGTAGATTGTGCTCTAAAATGTTGAAGTTTACAGATTCATTAACTTGATTGTCATGATGTAGACTTTGCTTTGAAATGCTGGAGTTTGCAAATTCATGAACTTGATTGTATTGAGTGAATTTGTTTGTTGAGGTAGAATGCCGATGTTGAAAACTTGGATTATTTGTTGTAGTGACACAAATGCATGTGTTGAGCTTAATTATCCTTCCTTGCAGCTATTTCGTTACAGGTATTGTGCTTGTTGGCATTTTATTTTATGTGTGCATGAAATGAGATAATTTATGTGTCAAAATTAGACACAAATCATAAGCAAAAAACATGAAGCATGCACCATCATCAACACACTCTTCGTGTACCTAAGATCCCCTTATTCAATTTCGGGTGGATCTAGGACACAATCACTACAAAAATGATATTTTTTTATTAATGACTAGAGTACATCATTTTTCAACTTCTGAAGCAATGAGAATGTCAAGCTCACAAATGCTTGAAGCAACTTGTCTTCAAAAATTAAATAACTAGTGACTCAACCTTTTGGAAAAAAATATTCACTTATCTCTCCAAATTTACAAAACACTTATCACTCCAAAATTACAAAAAAAATCACCTTATCACTCCACACCATCACTTCAAGACTCTCGACATTCACTTATCACTCCAAAAAAAATTACATTAAAATACTCATCTCCCCAAAATATATTAAAGAACTTTTACACACCATGCTTTTAAAACTTTCCCTAATATATTTTTTTACACTATTTTAAAATATTTGTTTACACCTTTTTTTTTTCAAGCATGAACTAATATATTCTTAATCTTCAAAACCATTCGTTTATACCTTTTTTTATTTCAAGCATATTTTAATATGAAAATGTTGCCACTTAAATCTTCAAACCGTAAATTTCAAGCCTAGAAAACAAAACGACGTACGCAATGTTTTTGCCTTTGACTTCCACACTAGTAAGTATTCCATGCTATTGAGTTTTACGGTGAAAGCTCCGTCATGGTGGCTACGCAACGGCTTTTCCACACGTTTGGCTTGCGCCTTGACTTGACTCGGCCTCCTCTCTAAAAAGGGATGCAACTGATTTGCAATGCTTAGCGCCTTGATCACCAATTCCTTGAAATGAATATTGATACCAAATACTCCAACTACAATAGTGGCACAATTGAGAAAAGAGATCTCCATAAGACCTCTACCATTCACATGCGTTTGATTCTGATTCTCTGGGAAATGGGTGTGCTATTATTAAATTAGTGTTGTTGGTTGTTTCCATATCAAGATCTCTGGTTCCACTTTCCCATTGCGACAACATGCAACAACCGATAGGCAACCGACGCTAAAAGGTAATCTGCGAAAGGAGCGATGACAGGATCCTTTGAATTGAACAACACCACTTTATCTGAAGTAATAATGGCCTTTATATGCTCTATATTTATGACAATGGTGCGTTCTTGCCTGATAATTGTAGAAGGACAGGAAGGCACAGGATTAAGAATGTGTAAATCTCGAGCAGGTTCTTGATTTCAAGTTGGTTTCTAGAAGATTTGAGCCTTGTGGTCTCATCCAGTGACATGCCATGCACTATGGCACGGTACCTATAGTTGCATCTACAGGTGGATTAGTGGATACAGTGCAAGAGGGAATAATGGGGTTCCAAATGGGTGATTTTCATGTTGATTGTGAAGAAATAGATCTTGATGACGTCTTGCTATTGCGACAACCGGGAAGAGAGCTCTAAAAATGTATGGGACACCGTCTTTCACAACTATGGTGTAGAACTGCATGGGCAAGATTTTTCATGGGACTGCCCATTGCGGCAGTGGGAGGAAGTTTTGATGAGTCTGCAAGTTGTAGGGAGTGAACCTAGCGAAGAGGGAGATGAAATTGCTCCTTTGGCAAAAGAAATGCGCCCTTTCTTCGACCCCAAATCACAACACCTCTCAAGAAGCAAAACAGAAAGCGAAAGCCAAAAACACACAAAATAAAATACGATGAACGAAATCTCAACAAAGCCAACAACAATGATTTTGAAATATTACCATAGATTTTCCAGCAGGAATATTGCAGTTTCACACTCGTTCAGGGTGTTGCATTCTCACACAAATCTCAGCGCAACTTCCCACGCAATGTCCACACACAATAGATTTCCAACCAGAATTTCAACACAAGTTTGTAGCTTTGTTCAAGGCAATTCTGCAGCTTCTCCTCCACGTAATTCAATGTAAGTCCTAGACATTGTCAACACAGATTCAACACAACTCAACACATGTTTCCATATTGAAAATCCAAGATCTTCATTAGCTCTGATACCTTCACACAGGTCACCATGTTCCAAGCTTCTTCCACGCACAAATTTTCACTTGACAGCATTGAATAAGTAGGCAGTACATAATGGTTTGCAGCTCTTGCTTAATATTGAAATTGTTGAAATATCGCCAGAGTTTTGCCCAGATTTTAGCCAACCAGCTTTGCTAAAAAAATATAGGCAGAGACAACATTTATTTCCACAAACTACATTGACACCAATGTTGCGCTCAACCATTTAGTAAGACATATTTCACATGATCATTTCTCTCGCTAGAGAGCCAAGGTAACTTGACGGTGAACAACAAAACTTCTCAAAAAACATTTTTTTTTAACACACTAGTGACTTACTGATATAACGCAGCATCTATAGTATTTTTTTGCTAGTCCTACGAAAAACCTACAATGGTCACTACTTCCAATCACACAGCTACTCATGCAATGGCCCAATGACGGCAGATTTCGACCAGTCCTCAAGCAATAAGAAAATAAACTGATCTGAACCTTGGTGGCTCTGATACCAAATATTGAAAAATGAAATTAACTCACACAAATATATATAAAGCACACATAAAAACCAGACACAAAGTATTGGCGGAAAAAGGCTTCAGCCTTAGGTATTTTGTCTCACATTTTAATTAATAAAATTGAATATAGTGTTACAAATAAATAGATGAGAGACAGTGTTCTCAAGATAGTGCATGCTATCTTAGACACTTTTGGTTGAGATAATTTCTCCTTTGGTTGAGATAATTTCTCACTAGAAACACACCAATATAGGAGTTACCTAAACTAACTCCTATCTTAGAGGAACAACCCAAGAGTTAGGCACAAATTCCTAACTTGGAATATTTAATTTATTTATTTATTTTTGGATTTATTATTGTTTTGTGAGAGAGGCTAACATCAATTCTTCTTGTCTTCAAAACCTATTTCCATTTGAGATAAATAAATTAATCTACCTTCGTTTCCAATTTGAATCAGATCAATCTGTCATTAAACGAAAATGGTATGCTTAAAATATCCATTGTTGGTCTAATATGGGAAATCGAAAATGACTCTGTTATGCAGGTCGTCCTAAGTATTTTTGATAGATCATCTCATGAAATTTTAAAAACGTGTTTCTATTGGTGATATAATTTTGATTTATCTCTCATTTGGCGTTGGAATCACTCAAATCAGACAAAAAACAAAGGAGTTATGATTAAAACATTGCTAGTTAGTATGGTCAACCACTACTCTCCCGCAGGTGACAAATAAATTTTTTTCTTTGTTTATATTTCTGTGGATTATTTTTACAGAGTAACTATTTGTTATTTTTTTCATCTCTTGGACTATGAGATCCTGATTATCTCTCTTCTTCCACAATTTCATGTTTTATTGAAGGTAGATGCTCGTTTTTTACAAGTTCCAGGAGAATAAAAGAAGTCAATTTATGAATGAGGGATTCTTGAAAAAAATGTTAATGAAACAAGGGAATTTCATATAATTCATTACCTAATAGATTCATAATAGAAGAAATGGAGAAATTATTTCCATTTGAAGATTCATGTCACTACTGCCAAAACATTTTTCCAAGAGATCAATTTTTTCCATTGATAGATTAATATTCCCTTAGGAAATAACATCATAGCTATTGTAACTTAATTTATTTATTTATTGTTTTTAAATAAATTTTTGTTTCTTTTCTGATTTCTCTTATGTTTTTGTGTTTCGGGTATTGCTTCCTTCAAAGTTGTAGTTTCCGCTCCATTGGCGATCAAACAACACTTATTTCTATGTGTGTGTTGTTGTTCAATCGATTGAACAACACTTTTGCGTGTTTTATTTTCATTGTTCAAACGATTGAATGATTGTTGTTCAATTGACTGAACAACACTTTCGTGTGTTTTATTTTGTTGGTTAAACGATTAAACGATTGTTGTTCAATTGATTGAACATCACTTTTGCGTGTTTTATTTTTTTTTCAAAAAATTGAATGATTGTTGTTCAATTGATTGAAAAACACTTTTGTGTGTTTTATTTTTGTTGTTAAAATGATTGAACAGTTGTTGTTCAATCGATTTAACAACACTTTTTCATGTTTTATTTTTGTTGTTCAAACGATTGAACTATTACTATTCAATCGATTGAACGACACTTTTGCGTATTTTATTTTTGTTGTTCAAACAATTGAGTGATTTTTGTTCAATTGATTGAACAACACTTTTGTGTGTTTTATTTTTGCTATTAAAATGATTGAATGATTGTTGTTCAATAGATTGAACGACACTTTTACGTGTTTTATTTTTGTTGTTCAAACGATTGAACGGTTGTTGTTCAATTGATTGGACATCACTTTTGTGTGTTTTATTTTTGTTGTTCAAACGATTGAACCATTGTTGTTCAATCGATTGAACAACACTCTTGCGTATTTTATTTTTGTTGTTTAAACGATTGAACGATCGTTGTTGAATCGATTGAACAACACTTTTGGGTGTTTTATTTTTGTTGTTCAAGTGATTGAACAATCGTTATTCAATCGATTGAACACCACTTTTGCATGTTCTATTTTTTTTATTCAAATGATTGAACAACACTCTTTAGTCTTTTATTTTTGTTGTTCAATCGATAGAACAACACTTTTGCGTGTTTTATTTCTATTGTTCAAATGATCAAACGATTGATGTTCAATCGATTAAACATCTCTTTTGCGTGTTTTATTTTTGTTATTCAAAAGATTGAACGATTGATTTTCAATTGATTGAACATCTATTTTGCATGTTATATTTTTATCTTTCAAACGATTGAACGATTGTTGTTCAATCGATTGAATAACACTTTTGTGTGTTTTAGTTTTGTTGTTCAAATGATTGAATGATTGATGTTCAATCGATTGAACAATACTTTTGCATTTTTGACCTTTGCTGTTCAAACGATTGAACAATTGTTGTTCAATCGTTCGAACAAAACTTTTAAGTGTTTTATTTTTGTTGTTCAAGCGATTGAATAATTATTGTTCAATTGATTGAACAACACTTTTGTGCTTTTTGACTTTTTTTTTTCAATTGATTGAACAATTTTTTTTCAATCGATTGAAAAACATCTTTGCGTATTTTTCTTTTCGATTTTTCTATTCAATGGATTCAACAATTTCTATTCAATCAACTGAACAACATTTTTTGCATTTTTGTAGGAATAACTATGATTTCTCTTTACTATTTCATCACCAATCATTTTGTCATTTTTCTTTCTCTTTTATGTTTTGAATAAAAAACCCATCTGGTTGGATTTGTGCCTAAGATAAAGAAAAACAATAATATTAATACCATTGTGACTTATAAAACTTTTTGATGGTCTTCTTTATTCCGAAACTGACATGATGCACCTATATGATGACTAGTTGAATGTATTCTCTTTGGACAGATCATAAAATGATTTATTATTCTAATACCATACTAGTTTATCTTTTACACTTTCAAATAGATAAATCCCTTTGATATGATGATATGGGGGGGAAGCATAACTTCCATTGGAATTTTGTTTTAATTTTTATGCCATCCCTGACTCTTAAGAAGTAAATGAGCCTCCCTCTCTTTACAATAAAAGTATTAAAATGTAAAAATATGAAAAAGTAACAAGGATTGTCTTAAAGAGAATAGGGGGTTTCATCACGAACCAGCCTACCATGATCATAAGGGTGTAAGAGGTGACATTCCATTATAGCCACCACACCAAAGTAATGACCTTTTTGATAGTTAAAATCGTTAGAAGGACAGGGGATCTCATCACGAGCTACCCTGATCACTTTGTTATATCTTAGTGAATGGCACTATGATTCTCTGATTACCATCTATCATAGTGGTCTCTTTATGGCAATAAAAACAAAAAACCATCTAAATACTAAATGGAGGACTCTTGCTCATTTTTGGGGTTAAAAAGCAACCCTGTCGAGGCTATGAGTGTCTACTAGCAATAGTGGCTCTACTTGTGGTATTGAAGTACCATGTTACATTGTCAAATACTCTCTATCCTATTACCCCCTTTGGATTCATTTCTAAAGGATAATTTACAATTTGAACAACATTTCTAGTTCAATTAACCAACATGCATGGTAAACTATATCTTTATATGCATTATATCATTATTGTCCAATCACTATACCACTAGGCATTAACATTTATCGCCAGTCATGTGTTCGTCACTTTTCCACCCAAGGTAATTATTTATTTACATAATGATATAATATCTATTTTTTGGGGGGCATTTCAAATCTTTTGATGTGTAATGCTTTGATTGCCTTTGTCATATTTTACATCGCTTTTATTTGATTGGTCACCTGCATTTATGAATCCTCAACGTCCTTTCCCTTTTTCCTATGCTTTATGGTCATGGACACCCTTTTCTTATTTAAGGGGGGGAGATATGCATTATGGGATAGCGTGTGTAATAATTACTGAACTCCACCATAACTTGTTGATTTGACAAAATATTATTATTGCATTTATACAAAAGTTTTTCCTGATTGAAATTTTTGCATGCGGCTTATTTGTTGTTTAAAACTAAAACCGTGGATTCAAGAGAATTGCATACAGAGTAGCGAATTGTTTATAGGAGAAAAACAAGTATTGGGGGCAGCTCTATTCACAGCGAGTCCACACTATTGCAACTATCACAAGAGGCTTGAGCAACTCGCTGACAAGATGTGCTTGCATGGCTTCCACCTTTTGCATCACTTTCAGCATCTGCTCAACCTACATCAACTTCAACAAATACCAGTCCATAAATGTCATTCCACATTTTTCCGAAGGTAAAACTTGAGGTATAATAGCATAAGTTTCTGATTTATTAAAAGTTTAGGAGAATTTCATCAAAATCAATTGAGAATTATTTATCATCATTCATTCCACATCTTTACCACTTCCCATTTTTCAAAGACATAGAAGCTTTCAGTTTGGGGGAGTGTTACTTTTATTCATTTATTTATTATGATCATGCCATCATCCATCGATCTCCTTCTTCATTCTCAAAACCTCTTTTATACCATGTTGTTTTACACCAAGCATATATTTCAACCACAATTGTAGCAACTACCTCAATTTGTTTTCTAGTATTGCATGAGGGGATGCTAATTCTCCTGTTTGGGGGAAAAATTGCTACACATGATGTATGTTTTCTACTTTCTTTCTCATTTAAGGGATACAATTCATACAATGCAGAAATTGAATTGTGTATATCTCTAAAAATACGAACTTAATTCTTGTGATTTTTGGACAGCAAAGAGGTGTCATTAAAATACATAGCCCTAGAAATTGTCAAGTTAAATTAGTTTGTAAAAATTCAAAAATCATGCACTGTCACCTTCAACCATTTTTCTTATATCTCATGATCCGTGCATCAAAACGATCTCATTTTTGGATTATAGAAGCATTAATATAATAGGAATTTGCTTGCAAAACTTTAGCAAAATATAGTTTGTAGTTTTTGAGAAAATGGTTAATGAAGTTTGTCATTACTTATATCATATTTTGCTACAACTTCATATACATATGGTTGAAAGTCGATGTGAAAATTGGTACGCCTTCATCAACATTGCTAAAATTAAATATTCATTATTTGAAGAAGAACTCATTTGTTCTATCAATTTCATGAGTTGGGATGAACATTTTTGTATCATAGCTTGGTTAATACAGAGGCTTTGGGTGGCATGAGGACATGCAACATATTGAGTTTGGGGGTATGTTGGGCCACTAATTTTTCATTATTAATATTACTTTTTAACATCTATTTTATCAATTTCTACTATTCTTTATCATGTCATTTATCATAATTTATTATATAATTCCATTTTATAATTATTTATGCTCTTATAGACAAATATTATTTTTCTCTTTTATTTTTAATAAATTGATTATCATTATGCATGATTTTACCAATGATGGTTTTGATCTGGACTTAAACAGGAACACAACAAATTATAGAGATAACCATAAACACATATATGCAGCAAAAATAATACTTCATTTGATTAATGTAAAATACTAAAATATGCTTACAAATAGTAATGGAAATAAACCAGCTAGGGCGATGGTAGCTTATCTTTGAGAAAAGATGTGTGGTGGCTACATGCCTCTGAACTGTCTTACAATGAGGCTTTAAGGCTTATTTATTGTTGAGAAACATTGGAAAACCCTTAGCATTCCAAAACCTAACCCTAGAAGATGAAACGCCAAACTGTGGGCCCCATTTGGGTAAATTGGTACATCGACTTGCTGGGGTCGTAACTTTGGCATACGATCTCCATTTGACACGTACAATAACTCGTTAGAAAGATCTATTCGAGTACTACCACTTTGGGAAGGCAAACATTAGTACATGGACCCATGTTGCCCGCAGATTTCCAAAAAACGTCATTTAGGGTCTCAAAACGACTCCGGAAGTTTAGGACCCGAAAAACTAATAAAAATAGTAAGTTGTGCAACAATTAAGGAAACTAAAAATTCTGAGAGAAACAATGGTGAGGGTCCAGGTGGACTCGGAAGGTGGTCACCAATATCCACCTGGATAATTCCTCCCCCTTAGGAAGCAATGGTGCCCATTGCGTTGAGTTCCTCCATGAGATGAGGAAACTTTTGCTAAACTTGGTCCCTGGTGAGCCACTTGCCCTGGTGAAGGAGTTGGCCTACTTTGACAACTCGATACAGTTGGATATGCTGTTGGCGAGTGTTCTTGATCTGTGTGTCCATGATCCGATCAGTTGCAGCTTGTTCCATGCAAGTTGGATTTAGTTCTATGGGTGTGAGTTGTTTTGCAACGTCGGATGTGCCTAGCAATGGTGGAAAGTATGGCCGAAGGTGGTCCACATTGAACACTGGGTGCAGGCCAAGGAATGGAGGAATGTTGAGCTCAAATTCGTTGTCTCCCACAGTCTTAGTAATGGTGTAAGGACCATAGCAGATTGGTCTCAGTTTCCAATAGGCTCTAGTAAGGCATTCCTTTTGCAAATGCAACCAGGCTTTGTCACCCACTTAAAACTTATGTGGCACCTGATGTTTATCATTTCGCTGCTTGTACTTGTTTATTTCTTGAGAATGTCATGGACCTGCTGGCGAATATGTTGGATGTGCTCAATAAAGTTGGTTTCCTTGTTTGTTTTAGGTTGCAAGTGGCATGGCCACATCGATGGGGCATAGTGGCTAGAATCCCAAGCCCACCTGAAAAGGGTTGTGGCCAGTCGAGCTATGAAGAGCTTAATTGTAGTTGTGTTGAACATAGGGGAGGCTCTTGTCCCATGTGTGTGGATGCTTTGAGTTGTACATGTGTATAATGTGTACACTCATCCTATTGACAACCTCTGTCTGGCCATCAGTTTGAGGATGGAAGGCTACAGACTTAGTGAGTTTGGTGTCCAGCATTGAGCAAAGACTGGACCAAAATTTATTGAGGAACTGATTGTCCTGATCTAAGATGATAGATTGTGGGATCCCAAAGTGCACCCACACTCGTTCAAAGAAGAGTTTAGCAGTGGCCTCTGTTGTGATATTCTTCTTGCAAGCCACCATAATGGCCATCTTTGAGAACCTGTCGACAACCACAAAAAAGCAGTCATTTCCATGCTTAGTGGAAGGAAGGCTTGACATGTAATCCATGGAGATGGATTCCCAAGGTCGACTAGGGGTAGGCAGCGGGGTATAGAGGCCTTGCTTCTTAATGGTCGATCTGGCAATGGCATAGGTAGTACACGATCTGATGTACTTCCCGACATCCTGTCGAAGATTCGGCCAATAGAAATACTTTTGCAGTACTGCCACCAATTTCTCAACCCTGAAATGCCCAGCACCCCGACTATAGTGTGCTTCCCAAATCATCTTGGCACGCTCACTTGAAGGAACACAAAGGTGACCTAGGTGGCATAACAGGGCATCCTAGAGGTGAAAATCTGGAACATGTCGACCCTCCAAGAGTGTCTGGTATGTGTGGCCGAATTCTGGGTCGCTTTTGTAGAGAAGTGGTAAATCAGAAGTCTCATGCCCACAAGAGTTGAGCACGGTGGTTAACACCATGATCGGTGGTCGAATAAGGCAATCTGCAACATTATTGGTGCTGCCCTTCTTATACTTGATATTCAAATAGAACTGTTGCAGGTATGTAGACCACTTCTGATAGTGATCATTCTGTAATTTCCCTTGGGTCTATATGAACTGTAGGGGTCGGTGGTCTATGTGGATGACCGTTTCCTTCCCCAAAAAGTAATTTTTCCATTGTCGAAAAGCTTGCACAATGGAAGTGTTTCACTGTGATATTCCATTGGATGCCCGTGTTGAGTGAGGACTGCCCCAATAGCATAGTCAAAGGCATCTGTCTCCACCTCAAATGGTTATGGTAAATCTGGTAATGTGAGCACTAGTGTCGTGTAGAGGCAATCTTTCAACTCTATGAATGCCTTCTATTGAGATTCAGACCAAAAGAATTTTGCTTTCGCTCCTCCCTCGGTGACTTGACTCAAGGGCCAAGTGATATGAGAAAACCCCAAAACGAACCTGCAGTAGAATTTGGCAAGACCTAGAAAGCGGCGGAGCTCTGTTAAAGTAGTTGGAGATGGCCAATCTTGAATGACTTGGATCTTGGCTAGATCCACATGCACCCCCTGTTCATCAATAATGTATCCTAGATATTGAACCTGGGTCATGCCAAAAGTGCATTTCTCCAAATTGGCACACAGCTTGTGTTGTCGTAGTGTTTGGAGAACCTGTCAGATGTGGTGGAGGTGCTCTTCCCAACTCTGGCTGAAGATTAGAATGTCATCCAAGTATACCACTACAAATGAGTTGGTGAATGGCCGCAAGATGTCATCGATTAGCGTCATGAAGGTTGCAAGAGCATTCATCAATCCAAAAGGCATAACCAACCATTCAAAAAGACCCTCCTTGGCTTTGAAGGCATTCTTCCACACATCAGAGGGTTCGATTGGTACCTAGGGATATCCTGACTTCAGACCGATCTTGCTGAAATATTTTGCCCCTTTTAGTTGGTCCAGGAGGTCATCAATCTGCGGGATCGGGTACCTATTACAGACAGTGATCTTATTCAGCCCCCAATAGTCAATACAGAGTCTCCAAGCCCCATCCTTCTTCTGTACCAACACGATCGGGCTCCCACAAAGCAATGAGCTCGGATGGATGTGACTTTTCTGCAGCAGCTCCTGAATCTACCCCTTGATTTCATCGTTCTCCAGAACAGAGCACTGATAAATTGGTCCATTGGGTAGCGGCACACATCGGGTCAGATCGATGGAGTGCTTGACCTGACAGTGCAGAGGAACCCCTAGGGGGGAGATGAAGATGTTCTCGGACTCCTCCATGACCTTGTCCATCTGTAGTTGTCATGTGGAGGGGCCATGTCTGGAGGCCGGGGCCACCATATTCTTCTTTCCTTGAGGGTGTATCATCACGAAAACAAATTTCCCGGTTTTGGAAATGAGCTTACTGCATTGTTTTGCAGTAATCAAAGAAATGGTGGTAGGCAGTGCTACCTCTGGTATCCTGTACAATTTATTTCCCAATGTAATAATAACAGCACAGGGCCTTGATTCATACATAGCATGTCGCTTCCACAAGTATGGTTGTCCTAATAATACATCACAAACTTCAAGGGGAGCAATGCCACGCAATACCTCATCCATGAAGGGCTTGATGTTAAATGGAAGGCGACACTACTGGCTCACGCGAAGATCCCATCCTTGGTGAAGCCACTTGATAGTGTACTGTTACACAAAAATATCATCACCATGATTATTTGCAGTCAGTATGGGTCTATCATCACTTATACTAGCCTCCTAAGCAATTCTTAGACCTTAACTCTTCATGTCAAGCTTTGCAAATGAGAGAAAGACATTGAAAATCAATATTACTCTAGTTCCGCACTTTCTCCTACTTTTTCCTGCGTGCCCGCAATCTTTGTTCATATTACCTGCGTATCTGCATGCTCTGTCTATAAAGGGGTGGGTGCGTACCCCTATAAAAGTAAAAAAGTCACAAGTTTATCCTAAAAAACTCACTTTTGGGTTAATTCTATATGTTTCTAGAAGGATTTTGACATGGATTGTTCGCTCCAAGGTGGTTCATGCATCCCAAAAGAGAAGGAGCTAATCCCTTGATAGGAGGAGCTATCCCTTTGAAGGAGGGCTTTATCCCTTTGAAGGAGGACCTAGTAACTTCCCTCCATTGCACTATAAATTAAGGCATTGGGTCAGTTGCTAGGGTGGTTAGAAGCTGAACATTTTGAGGGTAAATGCTGATGGAATTGGGACTTTCTAGTTAAACTTGAGAGGAGAGATCACATACCTTTTGGTTTCATTGGGAAGTGAGTGAAACTTGTCAAAGTAGAGGAGACTTCTTGTCGGACCCTGGGAGGAGCTTGTACATCATCAAGGCACAGGTTGTAAAGTTCTTCTTTCATTTGAATTAATACAATCAGTTTCATTTTTCTCAACAAATTGTCTTATGTGGTTTGTTTCATAATCTCCTTGATCATTATGATGAATATGCTTTATGATATTGGCTTTTCAGGTGCTATTTAATTTGTTTGTTTTTTTGTGTTTGCAGAATTATGCTTCAAGGAAGCTCATTTGAATTGGACCCAAGGTAGGCCTAAAACACTTGTTTGCATTTCTTTTCATTGCATATTTAGAGAAAGATAGTTTTTGATTGGCTTGCTTGTCACTAGATATCTTTAGATACTAGGAAGGTCGATCTTGTCCGCAACCTCGACTCATTCTGTGTGACAAAATGGCGACTTCACTGGGGACTTGATCGTTTTCCTTGTTTTCACTTTGACCTGAGAAACTTGCCTTTTTGTTTCTGTTTTTGGCTTGTTGTGTGTGGAATTATATGGATTTAGTGGATCTAGGTTTGTTTTGGCTTTTCATAACTTTAGGAGAAGTCCGCAACTTGTTCTTGTATCACAGTGCGTACCTCCACACATGTTTACTTTGCACACAGAGCGTGCACGCACCTGTGCAAACTCTGAGCCTGCGGACCCTGCTAAACTTTTGAAAAACTTGACTTTTACTCTTTCAATTAGTTTTATTTTGGTTTATATGTTGTTATCTTTTGCCCAGACCTACATGTGACTTGTCAAAATCTTTCCTTGGTTTAATTTCATTGGCGTTAGGGTTTTAGGTGAAATTCCTAGAAGTTTTGGTTGTCGGTCTTAATTTTCATTTTGGTCGTGTAGTAGCTCAGAGCTTAGAAGCGTAGAAGCCTTAGATCACATTGGTTTTTACTGGCCTTCTTATGAGTCTAACCATTTGCAAAATCAACCTTTGTTGAGGAATCCATCTTGTGTTTTCTCTTTGCAAAACTTCGAAAAGCTTGTGTCAAAAGTTTGGATTTAATTTTTACAAAAAAGAACAAAAATCACTTGTTTTTGACTAATTTGTGATTCTGGACAAGTTAGTCCTTGGTTTGCTTATTGCCAAGTAAAACATCTTGTAAGCTTTCACTTCAAGTAGTTTTTTATAGTTTGTAGATCTTAAGATTTGCTTTATTCATAGTTTTCTCAAGATTTGCTTTAGTTATAGTTTTGAGTGTTTTTTTTATAAAAATACAAAAAACTCTTTTGAAAAAGTTTGTTTTGGTAGCATTTGAGCGTTTGAATGAAAAACGAAATTCTTGTGCAAATAACGAGTTGTCTCGTTTTGAGTGCATTGGAACAAAAACTGTTCTTTTAATTTGTTTGTTAAGAAAGATTTGTGTTTACACGAATTTGCATTCTCAAACTGTTTCCTAGCTAGAAGTTCATTGAAGAGAAAAGGTTGTTTTATCATCTTAGGTGCATCTTTTAGTGATTTCGAGTCGAGTCTTCACACCACGAGTTTCATCTCTGCACCTCTTGACTTAATCAAAAACCAATAAAAATAATGCTTAAAGTAAAATTAATCTAGAAATCTTTTTATTTCTAG